>OLKM01004797.1:10000-20016 GCA_900291075.1 Melanogrammus aeglefinus | reverse complement strand
GTAGAAGAAAAAAAAAACTGGGTATCTCTTGCTGTCGCACACCCGTAATAAGACCATAGTTTTTATCAGGGCCAAATGTCTCTCTCTCTCTCTCTCTCTCTCTCTCTCGCTTTCTCTTTGTCTCGCACACAGAGTAATGTCAGACCCTTCTACTCGTTACTGCTCTGTTACCAGCCACTTCACTTTGTTTCTCTCCACATTGACATTGACTGCCACCACAACCTCACGACCACACTTCACATAACGCAAATAAACACACCACCACACACACACACACAACAGCACACACATACACACACATCACACACACACACACACACACACACACGACCACCAACACGACACACACACGCCACACCCTTTCTCACCCCCCAACACCACCACACGCACAACTCGTTTTTAGTCTTCAGGTTGCCAACACGCAGCAGCTGTACCTGTGACCTCCAACGTCACCGACCGCTCATGACCTTCCGCCCTCTCCTCTTCCTCCCCCTCCTCCTCTCACCTTTCTCCTCTCCTAGTAATAGTGTCCAGCGGCAGCACGCTGCGAACGCAGGCGATCGGGCCTACTCCGATTCGCCGCGCTCTCACCCAATCGTGTGCGGAGCCACCGTCCTCCACAGCAATCGCGTGTCAGGGCCCGTGTGCCGTAAGGTAGAGACTCTCTGCGGGACGCATGCTGCGGATGCCACACGCAACACGTAGCACACTGTGCTGGACACACTCACATGTGTTACACCAGGGTCCGATCTTTCGAGTTTCAACGTTGTGATGGTGCTTTTGAGCGACGAGGTTTCCGGTCGTTGCATTAGGAGTGCATTGAGGTCTGAACGTATTGTCTTCGTTTATTTACCCATTCTTGGCCTACTCCTTCGGGGCACAGCTGGTGGAACCAGCACGTAGGTAAAGAAATGACAATGCAGCTATCGATAACTGATGGGTGTGCAGAATCTGGACGCAAGCTCACGATTAGCAATCACATTAGTGGGGAATGGCTTCTCAGCGCAGATGATCCTCGCTCGTGGTGTTTCAGGCGGGCATTGCTTGCCCTGCGCTGGCTGACGGTGTGTGTATGCGGGTTAAGATTTCAATGCATGTGCGTGGAGTATTGGTAGGCAGCTAAGTTGTCGGATGTCAACATTTACTCCTAAATTATTTGAAAGGAGGGATTATCACACAACTGGAAATACTGCGAAAGTGCATCTTTAAAAGACACCTGAGAAAACAGTAACACACACAAAGCGTTAGAGATTACCTCGATTCTAAAGCACCTGCAGTATCTGTAGAAACCACTGAGAGAGAGCCGTCCCTCGGCGTCAGCCGCAGCCTTCCTTGTTTCTTGACACACGCACACACACACCACCACCACACACACAACCACACACACACACACACAGCACACACCAACACACACACACACCACTAACCAACACACACCCACACACAACACAACACGGACCACACCTGTGTGTGGCTTCATGTATCCAAGGTGCGTTTGTTATGATGCTGTGGAAGCCCGCGTGTCAGCCCTCTACTCAGTGGATGACAGGGGTCAGTCCCTCTCTGGACACAGAGGGAGTGTGCTGGGCGGTCATCTCCATGACGCAACGGCGGTGCACAATGTGTGCCAGAAGGCGAACTCGAAAGCAATAAATTTACCTTTATATACGGCCCCGCTAATGAGGCCAGTGCACTGCCAAACACGTCCCCGGCACTATCCAGCATCGCCGACGTCATGCACACCAGCACAAAAACGCGGAAAAACACACAACCTTAATTCGTATCTGGGCGACGTTATGGCGCAGTGCTTGTTTTGTGGCTCTTGTGCCCGGTGTGTTTGCCTGTGGTACACGTGTTGTTTGTGTACTCTGCATTTAGGTGTTTGTAATAGTCCGCCTCAGCCACGCGAGGAGTGCTGATTAGCAGGAGATGTTTCCTGGGTCGGGGGGGGGGGGGGGTTATCTCTTTTGACACAACAACATGATTGCCGAGGAGGGTTTATAAGGCAGGGCTGATGCTGACGCCAAAGAAACAATTGAACTAATGTGAAACGGCAGAGGGAGACGAGACGAGAGGAAGGCGACAAGTTAACGGACACAAAAGAAACCCCCTGCAAAGATCCACAAATCCATATCGGATCCACGGGGTGCTCTATCTGGCCCCTGGTGTCTGAGGTCCAAACAGCGGGCCCCTGCGGGGTAGAGCGAGGCATAGGGATGCTTCTCCCCCCCTCCCGGCTGCCTCATCGGCCCGTCCCGCCTGCCCCGCAGAGTTTAGTGAGAGGCATATGAAAGGGCTGAAGACAAAAGGGGGAACTTCAAACCCAATGGCCTAAAATAACATCTAATGGAACAAGGCTGTGAAATGCCACTGTGATAATTACCCAGACTGCTTTCTTTTGGCTGGAGAGTCAGATCACACACACACACACACACACACACACACACACACACACACACACACACACACACACACACACACACACACACACACACACACACACACACACACACACACACACACACACACACACACACACCCACTACCCACCGTGCACAAAATACATTTATTTATAGGCTGAGCAGGCCGCTAAGCCCCGTGTCACCGCTCTCCAGAGGATGACTTCAACGCCTCGTGGAGTTGTGTGTGTGTAATATATTTGTGTCTTTGTCTTTCATGATTTTGTTGGCGTGTGTGCATGGTGCACAATCTCGGTGCATGTTGTTTTTCTTCTTGGCAGAGTTGTGTGCGTCTTTGAGTTTGAGCGAGTGAGAGGAGGAAACAACAAATGGAATTTGTCGAGTAGCCAATTTCCCCCCATTCCCTTCAGAAACAGCCGCCCTTTATCTTTCTCATCTCCACCGCTGATGAAATGATGATGTCACAGCCCGCCGCTGAATAAAAACCTCTGCATTCCACCGGCGTATCGACACTCGTGGGGCTGTTGTGTAGCCGGCCATAGGAGCCTTGCTCAGTGCACGCTGTTCATTTGGATTCGCCACTGGCGTCTGAGAGCTGTGTTTCTCCCTGCATCCCCCCCATCAGCTGCTGGTCGAGTGAGCGACGTCCCGGACCTGTCGGCCGGCATCAGCTGCTCCTTCGGCAACCCTGACGGAGTCGGCGAGGGCATGGTCAGTGGGAACCAGATCCACTCTGTGTCTCCCCGCCGCAAGGACGTGCCCGCCATCCCCGCTGACCAAGGTACCCGATGCATGGCCACACACACACACACGCACACGCACACATGCGAAATGCACGCACAACACACACCACACACATGCACGCACATACACACACACACACACACACTCTCTGACTTATACACACACACACACACACACACAAACACATGAACACGCACACGCATACATAGCTCACTCCCATGGAGGAAAACACTTACATACAAACGCACACAGACACAAACACACATTCAAAGACACACGTGCATGCACACACACACTCAACCACTGTGACATAGATAGATTAAGGAGCGAGGTGTTGTTTACATTAGCACACACTCATGCTGACACACACACACACACACACGCACACACACAGCGTTATGCATTGACACAGAAGATTTACATATGGACACAGAAAAAATAAACACGCACACATGCCCACACAGCAAATTGTATGCATGCGAAGTGAACAAGAACATACAAAGGATGTAAACATGGTCACACATATACATACTCAAACACATACACAAATGGTATACTGCTTCACAATAATTGCCTTCCCCTATATACATACAGGCACCATTCACTCATGCAATGTAATTCACGTGTTTCCTCACACACTAACACATTGACACACACAGACAAACAAACACGCTGGCCAGAACCACAGAGGTGTTTTGGGTCAATAAAACCTAAATGAATATATTTAAATAGTACAGTGGTCTGATGTTCACTGGACCATGAAGATGAGTCTTGGGAGAGCAGGAAGGGGGGGAGGTGGGAGAGACCCCCCCTGAGGCTTTTCACATCAAAGCCCAGCCTCCCTCCACCCTCCCAGCCGGGCCCACCCCACCCACTCTGTGATGCTGCTGCTCCCTGCGATCCATGATATCCATCTGCTAGTTATCCTGTCAGGCTCACTGTTAATGAGCTGTGTGCTACGGTGAACGAGTGTGTGTGTGTGTGTGTGGGTGTGGGTGTGGGTGTGGGTGGACAAGCTACACGCTGACCCACACGTGCAAGCACACGCATACACACATACTCACACAAACTCATACATACAGAAACACACACAGAAACACACGTACACACACAGAACCACTGCACTTACACACACGCACGATGCGCACACTTACACACACACACACACACACTCACACACATCACACACACACACACACACACACACACACACACACACACACACACACACACACACACACACACACACACACACACACGCACACACACACACACACACACACACACACACACACACACACACACAGATACACACTGATACACAGAATCAGACACTCACACACTCACACATACACACAAACAGTGTAGCCCCTTTCCCCATGAAAAAGGCACACACAGCCCTTGGTGCCTGAGTTATTGATTGAGCACTTCCTCCCTGATGTTGCGGCTGCGTGTGGGCCTAACAGTTTCCCCTCAAGGACCAGGTCCCAGGGGCCAGGACACTGGCTCCTGCAAGGTCGAGACCCATTAGGGCCTAATGCAGTGGGGGAGGGCTGGGAGCAATTGGCCGCCTTGTGGCGCTGACTGACAGACTCCTCCAATACCGGGCGTTAGCTGTGGCTTACGGGTGTGGGGCTGGGGTGGGGGGGGTGTTGATTCGTTTTTTTTTTGTTATGATTGATGCTGGGTAAAGCCTCCTAGCTGGCTAAATTAAGAGATGAGAGATGAAGGCCACAGTGCGGTGGTAGATGGACCTATCCTTAACAGTCAAACTGATACATTTTGGGCCAAGCTCAAAAGGCGTTATGAAACTCATCACAGCCAGAGGGAGGACCGAAATAAAGGTTTCATCTGTGGGGGAAGACTTTTTTTTTAGCAAATTCTGTATCATCCTATTATTTGTGTTGAAGTGATTTTCACATTTGTTGCTGAGTTTAAGCTAATGGTTATTTTATTATTGAGAATAGGATATTACAGAAGACTTGAGTAGCACTGAAGAATATGCCTGTGGCAGGATACTTGACCAAAACTATAAGATGACCAAGCATGTATCAGGGCACAATAATACTCTCGTAAATCCATAAAGCCCCAAACAATTCACCCTCAGTGTCCCCTCCCCCTCTATGGGTCCATAGCTCCAACATTTGTTTTTACAGCTCAACCAACCCCAGATTGACAATAACACTCTGCCCACATGTTCTATGCTCATTGAATCTCTGGGACGTCTTCCGGCCCAATGGTGCACATCCTTTATAATAGTCTACATTGGCTGCACCTGCACAATTCTTTTTTTCCTATATTTAAGGTTTATATTTACTATATAAATATAAATATCGTTATGAATTTCTAACACCTGCTCTTTGGACAACAAAGCACCTGTTTTTTTACCAGCACATTGCCTGTGGCGTAGAAAATCTCATTTTCTGAATAATTATATATCATGTGCAGTGTGTGTGGGAAATAATTACATGTTGCTGGGCCTCAGTAATTCCCTCCGCTCCCTGAGTAAATGACAGCCGTGTTGTACCGCAGCGCTCCCTGGGGACAGGGGAAAGGGGGTTGTAGCAGGCCTAATATGAATCCCCTCCCCCTCCCCACACGAGGTAAAATGTCAACCCCATGCACCCTCCCCATCTGTAAGACCCCTCTTCAGCCCACCAGCGGACGCCACACAGCGCACACACAGAGACACACACAGTCAAACACGTCAACACACATTCCATTCTGCTTCTTGATGTTTGACAAACTCCACCTCCTCTCACCTCTCTCCGTCTCGCCATCTCTCCCTCTCTCCGTCTCCCGTACTCCCTCCATCTCTGCTACCCATCCGTCCTTATAGCAAACATCCCTTTTTTCTTTACACCCAACCAGCACTGTGAGGGGAGGAGAGGAAGGGGAGGGGGGGGGAGAGCAGGGGAGAGGAAAGGGAAGGAGAAGACAAAAGACTGGGAAGGGGAGGGGAGGAAGTCCAAGCAAAATATTAAGGAGATGAAGAGTGCGGGTGTTTATTGGAAGGCGAAGTGAGGTTATAATAAACAGTGTGGAAAATAGCGCGTTGTTGTGGGTGGTTGACTTGTCCGCTGGGCCAAAATGCTCTTGCTTCAAAATGATCACTCTATTAGCACTAATACACGCAGACTATGACCCAAGTGGGCATGGAGGAATCATGTACCTATGTACCTGTTAATTCAGACGGCTCCTATATCCTGACACTACATCCCCGTAGCCTCAAATTTGAACTTCCTTTGAACTACATCTCTCATCGCTTTTGCACAACTGTTTCCTGGGAAAGTGTGGTGTATAGTGTGTCTGTCTGTGTGTGTGTGTGTGTGTGTGTGTGTGTGTGTGTGTGTGTGTGTGTGTGTGTGTGTGTGTGTGTGTGTGTGTGTGTGTGTGTGTGTGTGTGTGTGTGTGTGTGTGTGTGTGTGTGTGTGTGTGCAAGTGCTATCTGAATTACCAACAGGTGTTGTGGATAGAACTGAGCACAAAGGGTCATTCCACCCTCCCACACACACTGAATGTCATCCGATCCTCCGCCTGCTACACACACACACACACACACACACGAACACACACACACACACACACACACACACACACACACACACACACACACACACACACACACACACACACACACACACACACACACACACACACACACACACACACACACACACACACACACACACACACATATAAATAAGGCACACACACACACATACAGAGCAGATACATAGAAGGCACACACCAACACAGCGCGGTACACCAAGAAATGTGGCTCTCTCCACTTGCGTCGTCTATATTGTAAGTTGGAGGCGACGGAGGAAAGGTTGGCTCCTATGTGGAACAACACCGCCAGCGTTTCTCTTATCACCGCCAGGACGCTTTCAATAAATTGCCATGCAGAAAATTGATCCAATTACATGGATTTTTTCCCTGTGATAATAATAATATATGGCGTTATATCCTTTTTTTCTTATTCATGCTAATATTCAATCCGGCCTCAAAATGCATTCAATATCCTTTCACAAGTTGGTGCACCAATAATATAAATACTGCACGGTGCCAAAGAGCCCCGCGATCACTGGACTGCTCTGTGGTTAGAGTGGTCCTGGAGGTGGGGGGGGTGGGGGTGGTTAGGGTGGGGGTGGAGGGGTGGAGGTGATGGAGGTGAGGGGTTGGGGGTTGTACGGGTGGTGGTGGAGGTGATGGAGGTGAGGGGGTGGAGGTTGTACGGGTGGTGATGGAGGTGAGGGGGTGGTGGTGGAGGTGATGGAGGTGAGGGGGTGGGGGTGGTTAGGGTGGTGGTGGAGGTGATGGAGGTGAGGGGATGGGTGTTGTACGGGTGGTGGTGAGGGGGTGAGGGGGTTGCACGGGTGGTGGTGGAGGTGAGGGGGTGGGGGTTGTACGGGTGGTGGTGAGGAGGTGAGGGGGTTGCACGGGTGGTGGTGAGGGGGTGGGGGTTGCACGGGTGGTGCTGGAGGTGATGGAGGTGAGGGGGGCCCGGAGTGGTAAGGGTGGGAGTGAAGGGGGGGGGGGGTTGTGGTGTTGGTGCTGAGGGTGGTGGTGATGGAGGAGAGGGGGTGGTAGGGGTGGTGGTACAGCCAGCTGGTGAGGCTGCAGTAGGGGCCCACGCTGGCTCTCAGCCGTACCAAGGGCCGGCCTCTGTCTGGCCTCCTCTGCACGGCCTGGGGGAGGGGGGGGGGGGGGTTGGACGGGGGTTCAGACAGGTGGAGCGACAGGGCACGCAGGCGTTGTTGTGTGTAGACGCTGAGTGTGATACCATAACGTAGCACTGGGAGGCAGGTGAAGGGTTCATGTATAACCCGGCTCATTTGAACCTGTAATTGGCAGCTGGATGGAAAGCACTGCACGAAATGGTAATGTGGGGTCTCGCTAAAATGTTTGCCGCGTTGTGAATGTCTGTTACAAGTGTAGGAAGATATGTTAAATGTATTCAACGCTTCTTCCCTCCCTCTCTCGCTCAGATTGGTCCGGTGTGGAGCTGAGGCTCAACTCCAAGGAGACGGGTCAGATGCTGATCAGCACAGAGGTCAAGTTCTACAACTGTAGCGTCCACCAACTGTGAGTCCGTCTCTTCTATATGGTTTACATCATCGCTCTCTCTTTCTCGCCCTCTCTCTCGCTTTCTCTCTCTACCCTCAGTGCTCTCTCTTTCTCTCTCTCTCTCTCTCTCTCTCTCTCTCTCTCTCTCTCTCTCTCTCTCTCTCTCTCTCTCTCTCTCTCTCTCTCTCTCTCTCTCTCTCTCTCTCTCTCTCTCTCTCTCTCTCTCTCTCTCTCTCTCTCCTCTCTCTCTCTCGCTCTCTCTCTCTCTCTCCCTCTCTCTCTCTCTCTCTCTCTCTCTCTCTCTCTCTCTCTCTCTCTCTCTCTCTCTCTCTCTCCCTCTCTCTCTCCCTCTCCCTATCTATTCATTTGCTGTCTATTTGGCCTTCACTACCAGACACCACTGAATCAATGTTGTGGGAATTAGTTACAATTCCCCCTTAACCTTGGCTGCCCCCTAGTCCGTCCCTCACTCTCCATCTAAAAATACCCCCCCTGCCCCCTGTGGAGACTAATGCAATCTGATCACTGCTGATCTCAGAGCCTCAGAGCAGGGCGCGTCCACACCCTGCCCTAATGATGCCCTCCTCCACGCACACACACACACACACACACACACACACACACACACACACACACACACACACCACACACACACACACACACACACACACAGACACACACACACACACACAGACACACACACACACACACACACACACACACACACACACACACACACACCACACACACACACACACGCACACACACATACACACACACACACACGACACACACACACACACACAGACACACACACACACACACACACACACACAGACACACACACACACACCACACACAGACACACACAGCACACACACACACCCACAGACACCACAACACACACACACAGAGACACACACACACACACAGACACACAGACACACACACACACACACACACACACACACACACACACACACACACACACACACACACACACACACACACACACACAAACACACACACGCACATGCGCGCGCACTCACACATACACACACACACATACACACACAGAATCTGAAGCAAGCTTTGCCTCCACCACCTCCACCACCACCGCTAGCACCACCATCCCCACATACACACACCATCACAATTATCATGTCATGGGGATGCCTAGTTGCCTGCTGATGTGAACCGTGTTCAAATCAACCTTTTTTATATATATATACGATTATTTAGTGAGAACTAGATGATATTTTATGACTGCAACCCTGTTGATAGTATAACTCGATGTGGGTCTTATCCGATGGTGGTCTAAAGGCCTCTGTGACCCAGCTGGAGTTTTGTTCAGAACAGAAACCCAGAGAGATGGAGAGGAGAGGAAATGGGAAGATTACAGTGCAGAACATCTCATGGGTTCAAGAGCCACAGCCTGTAGTTCCATCCTATTATTATCCCACACACCCCCAAACAAAATCATCTTCCCACTTCTCTTCCTCTCCTGCAACTCGGAAACAGAGAGATGCCACAGGCTGCCACGAAATCACACACAGACACACGCACACACACACACACGCACACAAACGCACACACACACACACACACACACACACACACACACACACACACACACACACACACACACACACACACACACACACACACACACACGCACACACACACACATACACACACACACAACACAGACACAGACACACACACACACAGACACACACACACACACACACACACACACACACACACACACACACACACACA
>OLKM01004796.1:0-20021 GCA_900291075.1 Melanogrammus aeglefinus | reverse complement strand
TAACCTACATGTTCATGTTACATTAACTGAACAATGTTTATCATTTACATTAAACTAACATGTGATCAATGGTTACATTAACTAACATTTATCTTGGTTTTCATTAAACTAACTGTATCAGAGGTTCTAATTAAACTAATTTATCATGTTACATTAACTAACATGTCTTCATGGTTACCATTAAAGTAACATGTATATTGGTTTACATTTAAAACTAACATGTAATCATGGTTACATTAAACATCATGTTATCATGTTACATTAAAGACTAACATGTATCATCGGTTAGGCTTGATATGATAGTGACTGCTGAGCACTGACATGTTACTGTATAGTTCTATTCGTCTACTATAGCATTGATTGCATCGACTTCTGAAGTAAGTTGCTTATTACTGGTTTATACAAAACAAATAATATGTGTGACCGAGCTGGCAGTGTGAGTTATTAGATGATGAACTTATGTGACCCAATGTTCGAGTTATTTTATTTACTTATTTTTTTACAGAAAAGGGAAACACAGGAACAGAAGACAAATACCTTTATTAATATTTTCAGTCTGTCTTCTATGAAGAGTCTTAAGACAGAGTCTAAACAATGATGGCATATAAATTTAATGATCTAAAGTGTATTTCAGTAGCTCTGCCTCTAGTCGTCTGTTTCGTAGATGGTGTTTCTGGTTGGTGTTATGGTGTTTCTTTTTGGTGGGGTGTTAGTGTGTGTTTCTGGTGTGGTCTAGTGATGTTTCTGGTGGGTCTAGTTGTGTTTCGTATCGTGGTGTCTGGTTGGGTTCTGCTGGTGTATCAATCTGTGGTGTTCTGGTGGTGTTTCTTGTTGTTGTCTGGTTGCTGAACCTCATAACCAATGAGAGTACCAGCTGCAGAGCTGCTCCACTGGCTTCAGTCCCAGTGAGTGTTGCTGCATGTGGGAGTCTGGCCTGTATGTCCTTACTCCTGCTGCCTCTCTTCCAAGAAACTAACCCTAAAGTCCACTTTAGGGCGTGACGGTCGGAACAATCAGGGCACCAACAACAGACATACCATAACTATCCCTCATAGAACTATAAATTTCATATGACGACGAGAGTCGTGGGCCAGCCCCACCCTCAAGCCCCACACAGAATGGATCTGGTTGTCAGGTCTCAGATCCATCAGGAGGGTATGCATCATTGTTTCCCCTTCTTCTGACAACATGTACACTCACTGTGAATGGTGCGTCTGTTCCACTTTTCCTAGTACCATCCCATAGTCTCTCCTACACATACGCCCCCTCCCCCCCTCAGTCTTGGTTTGCCCCCCTGCACTCCAGTCACCCCCCTCAGTCTGGTGCCCCCTCACTCTCTCCAGTCACCCCCGCTTACCAACCTCCCCGCCCCTTTATGTTTGAGGATGGGAGAACCTTCAGCAAGATAATTGCTCCATGGTTGGCAAAGACCTAGATGCTCTTTGTGCGGCAGCCATAAGCACTGTATCTGTAATCTTTATGTATCATCCTATTTACTGAGCGGACTGCACATCACCCCTCCAGTGATTGATACAGTTTTATTGAACTCCAGGTCTGCGGTCTCCACCCCCCCCCTGCCTCCCAGTCAGTTTCAGGTCTGTGTGCTGGATTTGCACTATTAAACTATTTCTGGTTATGAAATTTTATTCGAATGGACAATTGGGCGCTGTCAAGTTAACCCGTTAAATAGACGAGTTACGCAACCATCCTCTTAACGCCATTTGATTTTTTTAGCGCCGTGCGATTAAATGCTAGATTTCCAGATTGTAAAAAAAGAGCGTCGCCTCCTTCCCGCGGCATCGATATGATTTACATCCGTTCGTGGCACCTGTATCTGGATTCCAGGGAGGCAGAAAGAAGAAGCAGGATTGCGCCAGCCTTGGGAACAGGAGAAACCAGGAAAGTGGAGATAAGACTTAGGTGAACGGCAAATTCACCTCTCTAAAAGACTGCCGGATGTTCAGTCGATAGGGGAAAAGTTATCTTATTTCTGTAGGTTGAAACTGGAGCTTACCTAGAGTACGTCCGAAGTCAGATATCACTTGCAAAGCCAAACACATCGGCAGATGCGGAGAGACCCACCGCCGCACGCAAATACTTGGCAACGCACCGCCCTCATCCGTGCCTGTTGTGAGAGGCTAATTCTCACTGTCTGGCAATTATTGTTCAGAAGATAGACGAGCTGGCCCTAGTCATCAGAGATGTTCAACGGCTGTCTGATTTGAGCAAATGACTCGTGCAAGAAATAGAAGATAATTACGTCATATAGGAACAGGCAAGGACACAGATTTAATGTAAAAGCTCATTAACTGTAGGTGTTGTAGTTGTTTTTCGTCGTTGGTTGGGAGTGTTGGCGAGTTCGGCTGGTCTGAGGATCTCGTCACTGCTCTTTGCACATGATTGGTCCTGTGGCATCATCGCTGTTACCTTCCAGGCACTCACTGGATCGGATGGCGGCCGAGTGTGAATGCGGCTGGGATGGATCAAGCACTTCTAACTGAGCCATGACTCTTAGCAGGGAACCGGTGGACTGCTGGTTTGCCTCTCCGGGTAGGAAATGAGTCTTAGCCCAAGTGAAGGCAGTTCAAGTACCTTTGGGTCTTGTTCGGCGAGTGACGTGGGCGATGCGGAGCGATGAGGATTGGCGGAGAATCTGTAGCAGCGGGAGCGTATTGCGTTCGGCTTCACCGGCACCGTCTTAGTGACGAAGAGAGCTGAGCCGCAAGGCAAACCTCCTCGATCTATCGGTTCAAGCTCGTTCCTATCCTCACTATGGTCATGAGATGCGGTGAGTGACGAAAGACCAGATCACGGTACAGCTGCCGAGATGGTTTTCTCCGGAGGGTGGCTGGTTTCGTCCCTTTAGGGATAGGGTGCAAGTTCAGTCATCCGTGAGGGCGTCAGTTAGAGCGACTGCTCTTTGCTTAGAAAGGAGCAGTTGACGCTGGTTCGGCATCTGTAAAGGATGCCACTGGCGAGCCTCCCTTGGAGGTGTTCCAGGCACGACCTAGTGGGAGAACCTCGAGGAAAGACCCAGGATAGGTCGGAGAGAATTATATCATCAACACTGGCCTCGGGGAAACGCTCGGGATCCCGCCCGTCCAGAGCTGTCATGTGCTCGGGAAAGGAAGTCTGGGACCCCCTGCTTGAAGCGCTGCCCCGCGACCCACCCCGGATAAGCGGTTTGAAGATGAGATGAGAGATGAGATGTATTGTTTTCACTTGCCATGTTGCCATTGATGTCTTTTCATGTTAATTTTCTCAAGAAAATTGTTCTGCACTCTACATGTTGAGCTATACTACCTCTTTTCATAATTTCACTTTATTTGTTTGTGATCTATTTTTTGTATCACCATGTTATTGATCTCATCCATGTTTTGATCCACTTAAAGGGTAGGGGATCAAATATATAAGTGTTAAATAAACATTTTTCATAAAGCAAGTAAATTTGCCCTTATGTTGTTAAAAGTATTAAGAACATTGAAAAAAAATAACATTAAGGTACATTTAACGAGGAGAAAAATGTGCCAAAAAATGTGCGATTAATTTGCGATTAATCGCGAGTTAACTATGGACAAAATGCGATTAATCGCGATTAAAAAAAATCAATCTTTTGACAGCCCTAATGACAATGTTTCTATGTGAAGCACTTTGAGTGGGCCTCATGTAGCTGCCTTGCCTTATGTACGGCGCAGACTCTACCCTGGCGGGAAGAGTCTGCACCGTTGTCTTCAGAGTGATAACATGTGAACAGGACCAAAGTTGGATGGTTGAAGCCGTCTGTGGACAGTGTTGGATAATAACTGCATGGGAGAAATCAAGCTATGAACGGTTTGCTGATAAAGATGTGTATGCAGGGTTCAAAACTTTAAACTTATTTTGCGCTCACTGGCCAAACTGGCTAGTGAAGCTTTAAAAATCTACTGGCCAGAAAGATTTTTGACTGGCCAAAAATTATGTATAGCTGTTTTGTATATTTTTTTCGTCGTGTATTGTATATTTTTTAAAGTGTTTAACTGTTATATATTACACTCATAAGCATTTTTAACACAATATCATAGCAATATTAGCAACATTTATTGTGTGGAATAAGGGAAATGAGTCAAATTTGCCTTTTTTTTTCTTAAAGGTTTATTTTATAAAACATACTTGCTTTGCTTAAAAATATTAACATTTAATGTATTAACTTGCATTGTTAAGAGCAGATAAATCAACTTTACTTCACTTACTTCTCTTTTGTTGCTGATTCTGTCGTGAACCATCTCTGGTTTGAACTTTCTATGCGTAACTCACAGCAGTCTCTCGGCGGTGGTCGCTACGTCCTTACGGTGATTAGCCTGGTTGTTTTTTTCCTTTCTCGTGGATTTTGAGGGTGGACACACTCCCGGAATGTGCCTCCACATTTTTCGACCGGTGAACAGTTACGGCCACACTGGCCTTATGGCCTCTTTTCTGTTGTTTGTTTCTCCTCTCTGTAACAGAGTACAAAAAGAAAGTTGCAAATTTGAATTCTTACAAAATTATAATATTAACATGCCATTGTTATTTTAACATGTTAAATATGTATGTTTACCGCATTCAATATGTTTAATATGAGGCCTGCGTGACTGCATGTCTTTTATTTTCCCACGCTTTTTGGGTGTTAGCGGCTACCCTCGTAGTTTCCTTAGAACTATGGAAACCCCTGTTGCGGGTAAGCAGGTTCTACGGAGCGCTCTGTATATAATTTGATATTTCAATAAATTAGCATGTTTTATTTACACATTTTGATTTTAATATTATGTTATATTAGCGTTTTTAAGTTAAGTATGGTTAACTTAAAGTATGGTAACCAGGCTTTATGATTTACTTTGGTGGTTTTGGGCGGCAAACACATGCTGTATGTCTGATGGAGAGCATTGTTCGCCTTTGGTTTTTGCTATTATAGATTCACGCAGTCACATTGGAATTTGTTATATTGTGAATGCAGGTACGTGATAATTTCCTAATGTAAATAGCTTGAGAATGTTGTTGATGTAATGTGTATGTATGTAGGTGAAATGACTGCGTCATCCAGTGTGTTGACCCGTAACTGAGAACTATGGAAACCCTGTTGCGATTCACGCAGTTCACATTTGGAATTGTTATATATTGTTGAATGCAGGATTAAATGTTACGGAGGAATCCCGGTCTCTGAATCTTCATTCATGGATGCCTGGAAATGAGGGTCGTTACATCTCCTTTACCGCTTGTCGGAGCTGAACACAAATCGCGTCTCGGGTCTCATCATGGATACGGGGCGGGCCTACATACAGAGAAATTGGCGCGATCGCAGATCTACAAGCTCACAAATCCTTGCTTTTACAGCAATGTTTGTGAGCTTGAAGATCTGCACGACATCGGCGCACAACCAAGCGTCACAGCCGGGGCGGGAGGACAGTCAAACATTAATAGTAGTTTGACCAGGCTACTCATTTTTTTTTCACTCGCCAGAGTGGCCGGTTAGCCGGCTTCCTTCACTCGCCAAAGGTTCAAAGTTAGTCGCCACTGGCGACTGGCGACCGCTAATTTTGAACCCTGTGTGTATGTAACAGGCTGTAATATCTCTTAGATTATAATTACACAAAATTGCCTTACAGTTTTATTTTATTACCTGAAGTGTAGCTTTCTATGCCCCCTTATGTGCCCCTTTCTATTTGATTTTGTTATTTGGTTTGGCTCCTCCTCCTTCTGTGCTCCCGCCCACATTTCTGAGAACCCCAGAAGTTTCTCGTGCTCCCTTGCCCTCTTCCCTTTGTTCTGGTTCCCTTGGGAAGAGGTGTGTACATTTATTTTATGATCAAATCGTTGACCATCTTATATGTTTATCATTCTTTATATTAGTTATTTTTGATTTATACATTGTTCAATTGAAGTCTGGTTTAAATATCCATGCAGATTTCAGTGTTTTGGGGAACTTTGTATTTTTGTTGCGGGGGAGACGAGCATACACCTGACCTTCGTGTAGTCATGCTAGTTCCCCTCCCCCTCTGTGTGCTTCGTAGAGGAGTTGGAGCTCTGTCAAGGTCACTTTCTAAGAGGAAGCTGTTTTTTCGTGTTTATCTTCAGGTATGTCTTTTATTTCTTTGATTTCAATCATTTTGTTATAATATTGTATGCATTGCCCTTTGTTGTGGTTCCCTTGGGAAGAGAGGAGTTGGAGCTCTGTCAAGGTCACTTTCTAAGAGGAAGCTGTTTTTTCGTGTTTATCTTCAGGTATGTCTTTTATTTCTTTGATTTCAATCATTTTGTTATAATATTGTATGTATTGCCCTTTGTTGTGGTTCCCTTGGGAAGAGAGGAGTTGGAGCTCTGTCAAGGTCACTTTCTAAGAGGTAGCTGTTTTTTCGTGTTTATCTTCAGCAACCAATAAATGGACGTCGGAGTTCCCGAGTCCGGACAGAGATCGCGGGTCACGTCTTTCATTTAAAAAAAAAAGCACAACGCAGAATCTACCGGTCACATATATATATATTCAATCGATCACTGCCTACCCTTAACTACAAAACGCTACCCAGAACCTGAGCAAGGAGCCTCAGGGAGCGACGCAAGTCTGGACTTGGAATGGCGCGAAGCCACCCAGCTTCAGCACCTTCAAATTTAAAAAAAAAAGTATAAAACACAACAAAAATATCAATGTACATATTAAGAACCAATTCAATATGAATGGCGTCAGCTATTTAAACGTCCTACGACGTCCCCATCACATAGATCTGCTCCACTTAAACGTCCATTACATAGATCTGCTCTACTTAAGCGTCCATCTCATAGATCTGCTCTACTTAAGCGTCCATCACATAGATCTGCTCTACTTAAGCGTCCATCACATAGATCTGCTCTACTTAAGCGTCCATCACATAGATCTGCTCTACTTAAACGTACATCACATAGATCTGCTCTACCATCTGAGCCTCGGCCTCCACAGAGGCGGGGAACGGAGGCGGCAGGGACGGAGGCGGCGGGGATGGCCGGTCCTCCCGGCGCCACCGCCGCAGCAGCAGCCGTGGGCTCGGCGGGGCGGGGGACGGAGGCGGCGGGCTTGGCGATCTTTACGGAGACGAACACGTTGGAGGCGCGGTGTTCGCTGAGGTAGTCGCAGCCCTTCTCCTCGTAGTCCTGCCTGCTGATCCAGCCCTCCGCCGCCCCCCCCCCGCTGGGTGGGCCCCCCAGGGCCCAGTCCCGGGCCCCGTACCAGGCATCCACCGCCGGCCGGGCCGCCAGGGTTACCTGGGAGGGGAGAATACAGTGACGCCGTCTTCAGAACGCGCAGAGTTCCAGGGAGGTTCAGACCGTGCTCTGAAAACTCCGTTGGGTCGGAGTTTTCCCTCGGGAGTTTCGTGCGGAAGTAAAGCAACCCAAGTCCTCCGAGATCACGTCACAACAATGGCTGCCCATTTCATTGATGGACTAAAGTGAACTTGCAGCAAGCACCAAGAGATGAACTTAACACCCGTTCTGCATTACGATACATTTTGGTTTACAATTATATTCATCACCTGATAAATTCTCGCTCATGTTAAACCATCGCAAGCAGTTCTCATAACTGATTCATCTGTTCTCTGTGAATACAGCAAAGCGTTCTCTGCGGGCATCCATACTTGTTTTAGTCTCACAAAACGATATCTTTCGGTTTTATGTCATAGCCTACGAACTTAT
This sequence comes from Melanogrammus aeglefinus, assembly GCA_900291075.1. Taxonomy (NCBI): domain Eukaryota; kingdom Metazoa; phylum Chordata; class Actinopteri; order Gadiformes; family Gadidae; genus Melanogrammus; species Melanogrammus aeglefinus. The sequence goes on along the minus strand of OLKM01004796.1, from coordinate 12,347 downwards.
GAGGGGCGTTCCCTGAACACTCTTATTTCAGAAGAAGGGAAGGTTTACGAAAAAAGACACTTAGGCCGCGTTCAGACTGCAGGCAAATCTGATTCAAATCTGATTCCTTCTCATATCCGATTTTTAGGGCTGACTGTCCACACTGTTTTAGCAAGTGTCCAAATCGCATCTGGCTCTGTTCAGACTGGGCCACATTATTGACCCATCTGACAGGTTGCTGTAGCAACGACGTCAGAGCGGAGGCGTCATCCAGCGTGTGTATTGTGTGACGTCATGTAATAGCGACGAGAAAAACAATAACAAACAAGATGGATCAAAGAATGCGAAAGACTTTCATAAATCGACTTATTCCGATACATGCCCTCGAGCTTCGCTTGAACGGACCCATCTCCCCACAGATTAATGAGGCATTTCGTTTCTTCCTCCGTCCAAGGACTGAGGCGGGTGGTTTGGCGCATTGGGTCAGGTCTGGCGTCGCGTAGAGTGACGTCACGGACAGTCAAAACCGAGTGTTTGGAGCTGTTCAGACTGAGACGCATCTGTCCAAATGCGATCTGAAACCATCTCCCAGAGGTGGTTTCGATCCGTTTCGCAAAAATCGGATTTCATGTGACTTGGGACTGTTCAGACTTCAAAAGAGTCATCCGGTTCCAATCTGGATGGTCTGAAAATCGGATTTTGGCTGGCAGTCTGAACGCGGCTTTAGGAGCTCCCGAACCTCAGAGCGTTTTGAATAGACTGGCAAAGTCACGCCCCTTCCGGTAGAGCCCATGGGACCTATGAGATCAAAAAATATGAATGGGTTTCAATGGAGAGAAAGTCATTATTTTCTGGTCCCAGTCTTTATATGCCCTGGATTACACATACGTTGTTTGTGGATTTAAATGATAATTCTTCAAGCAAAGAAAACTAAAAGAAATTCATGAAGAAGTTTGATAATGTTAGGTTTTGTGTGAGGCCGCTTTGTGAACTACTTAACGCTGCATCTGCTTAATAAAGAGGGCTATAGCCCCACCTATTGTCCCGGGGTGTGAGCGTTCATTTATGGGTACATCAATGAATATCAACTTGTTCAAAGGTGTTTCCGAATCCGAGTTGTACATCCAATAATAGTTTTCTTTTATCGTGTGTTTAAGGTGCAAAATCCCATTGAATGCATTTTATTTCATTAATATTTAGTTCGTTTTTTTTAACAAACATGCTGTTATTAGATTGTTTAAATGTCAACAATATGTGTTTAGTTATTATGTGCCGAATTATAACAGCTTTCAATTGCAATTATGGAAAATCCTAAACAATGAATGAAATGTTGTTCTTAATTGTATCGGCCACAGGTTTGGTGTAACCACTGGAACGGTTTGTTATGATGGTGAGGGGCTCCAACTTCAGCACAACTTGTCAGGAGAAGATGGCCATGTTCAGCTTGCTGGGAGACAGGGCTTTCATTGGACAGGCCTTCCCATTAGTTATCACTCCTATATGCGTGTCAATGGGAACTGCTGCAGAACACCCGAATTGTTGCGTGGTGATGATAATGACAGCCTGTTTATTACACAATACGTGCATTAGTGCTTCAGAGATTGAAAGGGAGATGAAAATGAATAGACTATCCTAGTCATAACGTTATTAATATAATAGCGGTAGGCCTATTTGATTGATGGAGGTGTAGCCAAATTGTTGACCATCAAGCTGCAATTTATTCTTTACATTATTGATGAATCAGCTTTTGATTTTCTCATTAAACTGATTGCTGCTGTTGCAATTGTTTTTCTAGTAGGCTATGTAGGCCTATGTACCAGTGAAAATCGTATTTTCCTCAATTAACTGTTTTATTTTTTTTATTCATAACCCACAGTGAAGTGTTAGGAAAGCATCGTCTCATTGACTACCGAAACAATATTTCATCATAAAGAGACAAAGAATCTGACAAAATGTGCCATTCAAATACATACATCACAGAACTATCTTCAAATTTCACAGTAAAAAGTGTGCAACACAAAAATAGCTTTACATGTGTAACACAGATTACAAGTGTCTGTGAGAAATCAAACTAAACTAAACATAAATGTAATTAAACACATTCCAAATTCATTAATTCACCACATCATACTACTTGGGAATATTACAAGCAGTTATTAGGATACCATAACAGATCAATCCCCAAACGGCAAAGTACAAAGTGTGCACAACACAGATTACAAGAGCTCCAAACAAATTCCATAAACGTAACTTTCCCATTGGACAATACCATGCCATTAAAATGTCATCCTCTTTTACAATCAGCTGGATACGTTAACATAAGTATTTTCAAATGGACATTACAAAGTTTTTCAAACGCAACCGACGACAGCTTGTTGAGTCGTCAGCTGGAGTCTCGTTGGCATGCCGACTGGCTTCTCCTGATCAACTGGTCACCCACCCTCCGAGACAGCGTCGGTGTGACAGTCGGTATTGTGGCTGTGCTGCATTGTCAGTGAATGCAGTAAAACGTCTATCGTGACTTACATTTACTTTAGGGCATTGAGCAGACACTTTAAACTAAAGCGACGTGACAATAAGTACATTAGTCAGTCCTAGTGCCTCAGCACGGCACACCTCTGATGTCCCAACTCCAGGGGAGACCACATCATGTCCTCCCAGAAGCTCATCCATCAAGGAATACAACTTGAACGGTTCCTTTCTCCCTGTTTATTTTTTTTTTTTATCTTTAACTCTTTAGTAGGCATGAGAAAAGTGCTCCATTTCCTGTAGACCTAATCAGGACAGACAGACTGTGGGGAAATGGCTGCCCAACCTTTCTACTTCACCTTTCCACGATACGTTTTTTATTGGCCTTGGCAGAATTAAGCCGTGCGTTAAGCAGCCTTCTAGAGTTTTTGAGAGACCTCCGCCTTCATCTCGATGTGCTGCTGCATCAGGTAGATCTAAAAAAAAGTTTGTTCCTCGCTAAAGCCCTCATTTTAACAAGTTATGAAACGGCTTGGATGGGGGATCAGCTCCCAGTGCTCCCAGCCGTCTAAAACACACAAACCTAATAGTTTAGCACGCACAACATTATTTTCATTATTACTATTTGTATATTATGCTTATTATGATTATTATTATCCAATCTGTAATGGAGTAACAGTCTCCAGCATCAACCACGTTTACCATGATTGTCAGCTTTTCATTCTAGTATTATGTGGTGGGGTCTGCCGCCATCAGGGACCGGGAAACTACTCCCTGTGGGCCCACGAACATTTTAATATTCACGTCAAAACAGACTTAAAAAAAAAACATTTAAAAACACACACGCACACACACACAGTTAACTTCACCTCCATGAAAGGGCTCTAGGATAGTCCATTCAGTCATTAATTTATTTGGCGCTATTGTTATCGTTTTACCTAAAAAAAATTAGGAAGAAAACAATATTCATCAATTAGTCACAGAAATGACACATCATTTCAAAACATTACTCATAGATACCTAAATACCCAAGTTATGGCAACACTACAACTTTTCCAGCGGATAAAAATGATGAATGGCTTTTATTTTTATATTTCAGAAGACGGTGGCATATTTTTTTAATATTTCTCCAATCTAAGGACTAGAATGCCATTCATGGATACCTTTTCATCCGCCATTTTAGGCACCAGGATGAGTATGAAACAAAATATTATGGCCTGTTCAATTAAAATATCCTATTTTTGCTAAGGTGTGTGTCTGTTCTCAGTGAAGAACCCAGTCCATGTAGGTCGGCTATGTGAATCCAAACGGGTCTACGGGTGTGAAATGTAATGTAATTCGACAGGTCTCTATGATCTCCTGTAGCTGGAACGTTTGACCTGGAGTAACCTGCTGAGTGGGGCCACCAAGACGCGACGTTGGTTGGTCGTCAAGGTGGGCGTGGAAGTTACGATTTCTTCTGATATTTCATCAGACGGGACTGGACTTCTTTAATGTTTGCCCATCACCTCAAAACACGGACAAACTAAAAAATAGTTTGTGGACTCCACTAAAGGAGTTTGGCTGTGTCTGAATTCAGGGCAGGGGACGCATCCTTCGAAAGCCCATTGAGGAGGTAATGATTATACTATTATAAAGGATATACCATTCATACAATGTAGAACATGTGTGTACCTGTCGCGGGGCTGATGTGGATTGTTGTTAGCATTCAGGTGCTCAAACCCGTCGTTTACTACTGTACCAAATTTCTTTATGAAGGGCAAAATGTCAATGTCCCCTTATTTCAGGAATAACGTTTTATTGATATGGATTGCCAAACCACAAATGTCCCCGCTTATTTATGTCAGAAATGTGATAAGCCGCTAGGTTGGATAACAGAGCTGTTAGCATTAGGCAGGTAGGCTGGTGTTAGCATTAGGCAGGTAGGCTGGTGTTAGCATAAGGCTAGGGAGGCTGGTGTTAGCATAAGGCTAGGGAGGCTGGTGTTAGCATTAGGCTAGGGAGGCTGGTGTTAGCATTAGGCAGGTAGGCTGGTGTTAGCATTAGGCAGGTAGGCTGGTGTTAGCATAAGGCTAGGGAGGCTGGTGTTAGCATAAGGCTAGGGAGGCTGGTGTTAGCATAAGGCTAGGGAGGCTGGTGTTAGCATAAGGCTAGGGAGGCTGGTGTTAGCATAAGGCTAGGGAGGCTGGTGTTAGCATAAGGCTAGGGAGGCTGGTGTTAGCATAAGGCTAGGGAGGCTGGTGTTAGCATAAGCCGGAAAGCGTTTTAAGGTATCAAAAAACCTAGCATAAGTTTCTGACCCTCTCGTAACTGTGTGTGTGTGTGTGTGTGTGTGTGTGTGTGTGTGTGTGTGTGTGTGTGTGTGTGTGTGTGTGTGTGTGTGTGTGTGTGTGTGTGTGTGTGTGTGTGTGTGTGTGTGTGTGTGTGTGTGTGTGTGTGTGTGTGTGTGTGTGTGTGTGATCTCGTGGTAAACATCCTAGCCTGCATAAATTACTGGCCCTGCCATGCTATTGCAATGACATCCCCATGATCCTCCTTCGCAATCATCCAAGTCTTCAGCGGTGTTTCGATGCTCTCTGAGAGGGGTTGACCTTGAAACATACACGACTGTCAGGCTGACGTCGTTAAGATGTGTTGCATGTTTGTTGCTATAGGTTTGTTTACATGCATAGCCGTTACTGCTAGCTGCTATCATCTTAACACATCAAATAATATAACAATATAACTCACCCTGGCGAAGACTAGTGATGTTTTGGTCTGCGTCGAGGCGTGTGTTGTCGAGTACCTCGGCTCCTCCCCCCCCCCCCCCCCCCCCCCGCGGGGAGCCGTATCGAGTTGGATTCACATAAGGAGAAATGATGTGATTCACAATTGGCACATTTTTACAAAAAGAAAACACTACCCAGTTCCAAGATCACTTTAATGGCTATGTAATTAATCACACTCGTTCTTAGTCATCCTGCAGTTCTATTATTACAATTATTAGACTACTGGAGTTGATTTCTGTTTTGCCCGGGATGACTTAAAATCTTTGTCAAATGATTTGTTTTTTCTACCATGAGCTCGGGAGATATTAATGAACGGCACACTCACACGTATCACTGAAATGACTTTAATTCTCAAATGTTTTGATGTTGTACGAAGCAAACGTCACATCATCAAAGGAAACTATACTTTCATTCACCACTAGGTGTCCCTAGCGTGCTCATTTGAAGCTTCGAGGTCGAACCACTTCGATGGTTCATCGGGCTGCGAGGCTTTGAAGTTTCATGAGACATCACTCGGCACCACTAGGCGAAGACCAAACAATAACCGTCGTGGAGCCGTTTGGTACCAAGGTTGTGGACCCATCTGCTGACAATTTTCGTATCCATACTTTTGTTGGCCTTCATCTTGTTTTGTGTAGTCTTACGTATTTTAAGAACATAAGTTGTCCCCACATAACCTCTAGGAAGCAGATTCAAACATACAAGCTGTATTACCCTCACATAGCCACTAGTAAACAGGACCGAACATATAAGCCGTAAATACTGTACATAGCCACAAGGGAAGCAGGACCTTACTGAAGGCTGCAATAACTATTCCAGCCACAGATGGCAGCACCTTTAGACAGGTGAGGAAGGCGAAGCCAATACGTCGTGTGTGTGTGTGTGTGTGTTGTGTGTGTGTGTATGTGTGTCTGTGTGTGTGTATAACTAGTGTGCAGTGTAGTGTTGTCGAGTCACGTGTTAGACAGGTGTGAGAAGTGCGAAGTGCCAATGCTGTGACGTGTGTGTGTGTGTTGTGTGTGTGTGTGTGTGTGTGTGTGTGTGTGTGTGTGTGTGTGTGTGTGTGTGTGTGTGTGCCGCACGTGATCCCCGTCCTACAGGCTGCAGCGAGACCTTACTCCCTTCCTCAACAAGGCCACCAGTGAGAAGGCTATTAGAAGTTCGAGCGTTCATGAATATTAATGAGTCCTCCTGGGTTTTTAAACTGGTGCAGGGCAGGCGACTGGTAGGCAACTTGAAATGTTTCGACGCTCTCAATTAAAGTAAGGTAAATCATCGCTAATCTCATATCCTAGTCATTATATTCAAGTATATGTTTTATAAGTTCAGGTGATTTATAAAACTAACTGTATAAAAAGAGTGATTTATGGGGCCATTCTTACTTCGGTTTCACTCGGGTCGCTCACGGAGAAGGATCTTGACACTTGGTTATAAAGTTTTGTCATCAAACATTGCGGCTCCTGGGAACATCATAAGGTATTTGAAGAATGATTGTTTAGTTATATTCTGTTTTTTGATCATGGTGATGAAATCCCTGCTTTGCGTCTGGTAATGCGTTTTGGAACTCCTATTAAACCCTTATCGCCAAAATGCCAATAAATCCTGGTGTGGAATAACTCAAGACAAAGGTGGTGCGATAGAGTGGCATAACTAATCAATTTGAACCGTTCTAAACTATTTGTAGGCTACATTACAAACTACCTACCAAGAGTCCATAGAGCCCCTTTTACACATGGACTGCAACTGCAACTCCTCTGACGTCAGACATTAATTACCCTGAGGAGCCAGGCGCAGCAATTTCCAGTACAACAGGTCCCCCTGCTGTACGGGGATGTGCGTCTCCAGTTCAACAGGTCTCCCTGCTGTACGGGGATGTGCGTCTCCAGTTCAACAGGTCTCCCTGCTGTACGGGGATGTGCGTCTCCAGTTCAACAGGTCTCCCTGCTGTACTGGGATGTGCGTCTCCAGTTCAACAGGTCTCCCCTGCTGTACTGGTGTGCTCTCCAGTTCAACAGGTCTCCCTGCTGTACTGGGATGTGCGTCTCCAGTTCAACAGGTCTCCCTGCTGTACTGGGATGTGCGTCTCCAGTTCAACAGGTCTCCCTGCTGTACTGGGATGTGCGTCTCCAGTTCAACAGGTCCCCCCGCTGTACTGGGATGTGCGTCTCCAGTTCAACAGGTCTCCCTGCTGTACTGGGATGTGCGTCTCCAGTTCAACAGGTCTCCCTGCTGTACTGGGATGTGCGTCTCCAGTTCAACAGGTCCCCCCGCTGTACGGGGATGTGCGTCTCCAGTTCAACAGGGCTCCCTGCTACTGCGGTCAAGTGAGCCGTCATTCGTCCATCTGCGGTTCAGCCAGCCGTCACACAAAATCTTCGTGCGCCTCTACTCTAAACAGCCTTTGTGCGGTATCTCGCAACGTTCTCAAAATAAAAGCCTTCACCTACGGTTGTGTGTTTCTGTGGATCGCTGCAAACGCTACTAGATCTGCGTGAAAACGTCCGTAGATTTTACTGTATAGATTTTGAGAAAATGTCCTTTAAAAAACCTCACGTGCATGCTTGGTCCTTTTTCGGACGCTTTATGTTGCGATTTGAGTAGCATAGCAAAATAATAGCTTTATCCGGTTGTGTGTGTCTCGTGGATCCTGCAAACGCTACCAGATCGGCGTGAAAACGTCCGTAGATTTTACTGTATAGATTTTGAGAAAATGTCCTTTAAAAAACCTCACGTGCATGCTTGGTCCTTTTTCGGACGTTTTCACGCCGATCTGGTAGCGTTTGCACTTTGCAGCGATCCACAGAAACACACAACCGTAGGTGAAGGCTTTTATTTTGAGAACGTTGCGAGATACCGCACAAAGGCTGTTTAGAGTAGAGGCGCACAAAGATTTTGTGTGACGGCTGGCTGAACCGCGGATGGACGAATGACGGCTCACTTGACCGCAGTTCCCTGCTGTACTGGAGATTGTTGTGGAAATAATAGACTAGTTTGCAAAGGGGCGAAGACAAAGGAATTTTAATATTAAGAGCTTTTATTCTCATTGCACCGTGAAAACGGAAACATCCATGACATTTACTTCTCTATTTCTGCATTTCATCAGAGCTCACATTCAACCATAACCCCATGACCACGCTTGCTCATTAGCCTGGGGTTTTGCCCGACAGATCTCCTAAAATAGTGGTTGTTCTAAACACTCCTTATCGGATACCGATTTATTTAAATTTTCTGTTTACTGAACACCGGATTTGCTTGACCCTCTCTACTGTTTTTCCAGCACACTGACCACTTCAATTCATTATATTTTTCCATTTACATTTAGGGCATCCTATCCAAAGCGACTTACAATAAGTACATTTGTCATAAGAAGTGCAACAATATATCGCTGTCGAAAGGATGTTGATAGTGTAATGTATTGTGTGTGTTTCCGTAGTTCAGGTTGTATGACGTCAGGACGTAATTGCATGTACTAATTGCTTACCCCGTCCCCAGAACTACTTATTTAATTGATGAACTTCTTTTCTTTCATCTCTCCCCAGATATTTCTGAAGGTCAAGAAGAGTCTGTGACTGCAGTTTGATGATGGAAGCTCATACAAACCTGACAAACATGTTGCTACTATTCATGTTAATATGTTCAGTTTTTGGTACGTATAACATTGATGTTGCTGCTTCAATCGTTTGTCCTGCCCTGGAAGAATACCAAGCAGAGACGGAGTGTTGCCCTAAATGTCCGCCTGGTAAGAGTCAAATATCTGAACTGTTATCACGTTGTCTGAAAGTCTACAACATATAGAAAATATACTGTTTAATAATCTACAACAGATACCATATCTACTTTCTAATAATCTGCAACAGATACGTCTACAAATCGGTCCACAAATCATCAATCAATAGTACACGTCCAACATATACTGTCTATGAATCTACAACATGTTTAAAATGTCCTATCCAATTGCATTACATGTGCATGAGTACTATAGAGTGGAGAACCAACAGAGTAACAAGACGCTCGTTTGTACTTTCTAAGCAGCGCATCGTTGAGCAGAGATGTCCACTGTCAAAGTAGTGACAGGTACATCTGTTATTAACATACCAAGTCCCACAATGCAACCCCGCTATGTTGTGTTGATGAAGACGTTGTGTTGTTCATGTTGATAGAGAAGTTGTGTTGTTCATGTTTATATCAGAAGTTTACTCTCAGGTTGTCTCAGGTTCCTCTGTTACTGTTGTGATTGACAGGTCTCGGTCTGAAGGTGAAGAAGTCGTGTTCATCAACATCAGATGCTGTGTGTGAGGTCCTGGATGGATTCTTCTGTAGTGACTCTAACAGAGGTGGATGTGGGACCGCTCTTAGACACACGGTTTGCAGTCCTGGACAATACATCGGTCAAAGAGGTTGGTCTTCTATATATACTTTATATACTATCAACTTTATTTAACTGCATTTAAACGTTAATTTATTCAGGATGTCTTCTTGATGTTTAGACACCAATTTAACAAGAGACCTGAACTTTAAATCCACAGCTATTGGTAACCTCAAGTAGGCTACATTCAGTCATGCCTACTGGGGTATAACATCTTTATTTATTAACAACACAGAAATAATAACTAACTACAGAACAGTATGAATAGTCTGATTGAGCCAAACACAACTCTTTTCAAACCCCCAAATGATCTTCTAACCCCGTCCCCAGAACTACTTATTTAATTGATGAACTGCTTTTCTTTCATCTCCCCCCAGATATTTCTGAAGGTCAAGAAGAGTCTGTGACTGCAGTTTGATGGTGGAAGCTCATACAAACCTGACAAACATGTGCTAACTAATTCATGTTAATATGTTCAGTTTTTGGTACGTATAACATTGATGTTGCTGCTTCAATCGTTTGTCCTGCCCTGGAAGAATACCGAGCAGGGACGGAGTGTTGCCCTAAATGTCCGCCTGGTAAGAGTCAAATATCTGAACTGCTGTTATCAACGTTGTCTGAAAGTCTACAACATATAGAAAATATACTGTTCAATAATCTACAACAGATACCATATCTACTTTCTAATAATCTGCAACAGATACGTCTACAAATCGGTCCACAAATCATCAATCAACAGTACATGTCCAACATATACTGTCTATGAATCTACAACATATTCAAAATGTTCTTTCCAACAGGATGGCTTGTTGTAAAGGACTGCACAGGGAGAAGCATTACAAAGTGCTCAAGGTGCCCCGATGGTACTTTCCAAGCACACTATAATGAGCAGAAGAAATGCACTTCCTGTATAAAATGTGACGCAGGTACATCTGTTATTTCATAGAAATGCCCCCCATGTAACCCCCATATGTTGTGTTGATGGGAATGTTGTGTTGTTCATGTTGATATCAGAAGGTGTTGTGTGGTTCATGTTGATATCAGAGATGTTGTGTGGTTCATGTTGATATCAGAGATGTTGTGTGGTTCATGTTGATATCAGAGATGTTGTGTGGTTCATGTTGATATCAGAGGTGTTGTGTTGTTCATGTTAATATCAGAGATGTTGTGTGGTTCATCTTGATATCAGAGAAGTGGTGGTGTTCATATCAGTAGTTGTGTAGTAGTAGTTAACTGTTGTGATTGACAGGTCTCGGTCTGAAGGTGAAGAAGTCGTGTTCATCAAAATCAGATGCTGTGTGTGAGGTCCTGGAATGATTCTTCTGTAGTGACTCTAACAGAGGGGGATGTGGGACGCGCTCTGAGACCACGGTTTGCAGTCCTGACAATACATCCGGTCAAGAGGTTGGTCTTCTATATATACTGCACAGCAATAACTTTGATTACAATTTCTAAAATTCCTTGGTTCCTACGATGTTGAGCTTGTGATATTTTAACTGTTACCCGATAGAAAACTTAAAAATGATCACAAATGTTCCCACCACATCTCAGAATGGTCATGTTTCAATAAAACATGAATATTCCTCGGAACAGCAGATTAAAGACATCGGAGTGCTTCACGATGTACTGCCATGATCATTCTCAAATACACGGTGTCGCCTTGCAAGAACCACACAAAGTGAGTGGAGTTAATTAAACAATCTTTACATACAGTACAATAATGGTTGTTAAGAAATTAGGCCTGGCCAAGTAATTAGTGCTACTGGTGTGTCTTTTTATTTGCTGTTTTTAAGATGCCTACCATAGTCATAATGTATGTCGTGTTTTTATAATCAGAATTAGATATTGTTTAAAGGTTATTAATGCTTGACATTATAAATATAGTATATATCCTATAATATACTATGTAGCGAATTTTCTCCAAAGCGTGTACATCTGAATTCAGAACACAGGGAGATACAGGTCATTTAGGCAACAGAGGTAGGCCGTCAGACATCTAGCTCCACAACCTTCCTGAAGGCCCTACGGCGTTGGGTGTGGACATTGGGGATCCACCCAGAACCTTTAAACACTGGAGTCCAGCCACCAGTCTGCTACTCTTAGAACTAAACATGCGTTTTGTTCCTCTGTTTTCAGATGTGATTCTGGCGGTGCAGATAAAACCAGGAACTGATTCAACTCTGATTCTACATGTGATTAACATATGTGGCAATTGTGTTCATAATAATAGGATGTAGAATCTGCTTATATATCAGTCCGTCGCCTGGAGTAGCGTTACATTCAACTCTAACATGTATTATGGTTACCTTCAACAATAATGTATTATGGTTACATCTTCAAACTAGCCATGTATTATGTACACCTGAACTAACATGTATCAGGGTTATGCTGATGGATGTTGACTGCCTCCTGACATGATACTGTATTGCTTTATCCTCCATATATAGGCATTGCTGTTTTATAGAAGACGTACGATGGTAAGTGTTATTACTGGTTTTATATATAATACAATAATGTGTGACCCTAGCTGGCAGTGGAGTTATTAGATGATGAGCTTTTGAAGAACACAATGTTGATATTTTATTCACTTTTTCATTTATAGGAAAAGGAAAGGCGAGGGTGGCCGTTTAACATGGTAAGTTCTTATTCCACATGTTTCACTTTGTAAATTAGTAACTGATCATTTATTAATATCAAGTCATTTTCAAGGGTTACTGACTCACACCAAGTCAAATGATATCGCATGTGATTCAAAACATTTAATC
>OLKM01004795.1:12500-20023 GCA_900291075.1 Melanogrammus aeglefinus | reverse complement strand
ATTAAAAGAATGGGACCAAAAAATAATAACTTTCTCTCCTACTTGAAACCCATTTTCATATTTTTCGATCTGCACTAGCGTCCCATGGGCTCTACTGGAAAGGCGTTGGATCTTCGCCTTCTGTGTCTACTGGAGTCTCCACTTTTATTCCCTTCCCTAACACGATGTTTCTGATACTTAAAGGTTGGCGGTATGGATATTCTCTTTTTTTGGCCATTTTTGCAAAAATTACTTTGAAATCCCTAACGTAACCCACTTACAAAGCCACTTGAGTTCAGCAAGGAAAACAGACATGAAAACTCGAAAACAAGTCAATCAATCTGCTGTGAACGGGCAGGGCTCGTAATAAACTTCCAGCCAATTGATTCCAGTGACCCATATACCGCCACTGTGGCATTTCCCGGACCAGTAAGTACTGTCAATCAAACGCGTCGTACTGCACTCCCCCGTCCCCGCGCGTGGCCCCTTTGTGCACGCTTACTCACAAGCTCTGTGACCCAGAGAAGCTTCTTTTGTTGTGTTTTTCCTCCGGTCAGCCTACTCCGCAGCGTGTAACTCAGCTAGTGGCTCACTCTCCGTGCAATCTTGTTCCCGCGCTCGTTGCTCCCATGACCTTGCCCCGTCGTTCATGTACTTGGACACCCCGGGCTCTGTGGTGGAGTCAGAGTCAGGCGTTTGAAGGAGAGGGATAGGACCCATTTGGAGTTGTGTAAATCCATACCAACTTTACAACAGGGTATATTTACTAGCTGACACACCCACACACCACACACAGACCGCTAAGCCTTGGTCCGACTCTTTTCTCCGTTTTAGAAACCATGCTTTGTACTGTCCCGTAACGAAAATGTAAACGTCCGTTATTTTTCTATTTCGCCATAGCCTTATTAGGTCTGCCTTAAAAAAGAAGAAAAAACGAATCTCCTCTTTTTGCATCCTTCCAGTATTAAACCGAAGACGGCAAAAAGCCTTATAACGAAATGGTTTGCGGGGTGACATTTTGTAAAGCCCTTGCAATAAAAGATTTTTATGGGAGTGAGCGTGTGCGTTTGGCCAGACAGTGGGAGCATGTTTTTTTCTGCTAGGCTAGCTTTACTGTGTGGTGATAATGTAGTTATTCACCCCCTTCCTTGTGTGTATCCATATACTTGCCCATATCATGGCACTACTTTCTGGTTGAGTAAACGTTGACAAATCTAATTTTCCCAAGAAATGATTTCCCATGAGATACAATCAAAAAGCTGAACTTTTTGCGATATGGATTCATTAAAGAAGAGTTGTCCTGTTTAGTTGAAGATGCCTGTATAGGGAGCCAACACGCTTGTGTGGCTCATGGCGTAACTGTTGCACGAAAACCTCTAAATCGAGAGGAAATGACTTCATCTCAAAGGAAAGGAATCAAAAGGATGGTTGAAAATAGTGTGTGTGTCTGTGTCAGCCTCGCTGAACACAGACTGACTCCTCTGCTCAGTGTAACGTGAAAGAGGAAAGATCTGATAGCAAGACAGAAAAACCAATTGAGTAAACTCTTGTTTGTGTTCAGGAAAGGGAAACAAATAATGGCGGTAGGAATATAAAAAGAGAGGGCTAGTTTCACCTACATCCGGGGAAAGACCTTAAGCAACGTGAAGAGTAGTTAGTAAACCTTCCTGAACGCCACGTGAAGCCGTTGCCTGCTCTAGAGCTCCTCGGAAGCTGGCTTAATCAAATCTTTTTGTACTTTTTACTCTCCTTTCTCCTACATACGCAATAATGAAGTTTACTAATTAACGAAACACCAGTTCCTTTATTTGAGTGTACGGCTGCCAAACTGCATAGACGCGGTCAACGGATCTGTTTAATAATCCTAGTTGTGGAGTCTGCAGATTGTCTATCAGAGAACTATTCGGTAACACTTTATAATAAGGTGCCATAATAAATAGCAGACTAGTCATTACCTAACCCTTTGTTAATATTTTTGAATTGTTGCAAAAATATCTATTTGGCACAAGTTAATGTTTTTTTCATCATTAATTAAATATTAGTTGTTTGCACAACCCTAACTCAACCCCAACCCTAACCAGCCACACCCTGGAGTCAGTGAAAAAAAACGGTTAACTTGGGTTAAGGGTTAACCCAAGTTAACCCTCAAGGGTTAGGTAATGACTAGTTTGCTATTGATTATGGCACCTTATTACAAAGTGCTACGACTATTCTCCAGGCCCTGACAGCCACACTGAGCCTCTTCCAAACACAATAAGGAAAGTATGTCAACAGAACCCATTTGGACTTGTGTTAGGACGGGTTCACAGAGCGGGAGGTGGGGCATCGTCGCACTGCAGTGGAGACAGCTGCACCACAGACGCCCTCCCACCAGCAGCTCTTAACAACGGCTTGTCCCAAGACTCAAGTCTCTCACGTCTTTGACCTGAAAATCTTTAGATACAATTCCAACTCTTGTTGTTCCTATTGCGCATGACGACGACCGAGGTACCGAACGTAGCAGCAAGCCAACCAAGTGTTTAAGAATTATTTGTAGCATGTATTGTCCCCCCCAATGACATGGCTGCGTTGTCCCGTGTGTTTGTGATCTTATAATCTAATAAAAGATATGACCTCTATGCTCCACGTTGTGTGGTGCGAGTCTGGTAACTGCGTCGTTCTGCAGCGGGACCTGTCATCAAACCGGCATTTGAGACGTAGTCTAGACAGGGCAGTGTCGTCTAGTCACAATCGATTTCAAGGTCCCGATATTGGTTGTTATACGGTTAGTAAAGTAATTGGTTTAATATTTAGTTTTTTTGTGCCATTACAGTCAAGTGTATAAAATACATTATTCTCTATTAAACTGTCAAATTTAGTAGGCTAATATGTATAACATGAGAGATCTCTAGAGGAAGAGAGACAAAGAGACAGGAAGACATGGACCATCACGTTGATAATAAATGAAGACAGAAGGAACTGCTACATTAAAAAAAAATGAATTTTTATTTTACAGAAATTACACTTTATACTGATCCACTCCAAAATTTGACAAAAACAGTGGACTGGACCATTCTTGAGTCTTGAGTCTTCACAGATCCAAAACTAGCACACAGGAATGATGCCAACCCCAAAAGAAAGACCGAAACAAATGTGTGCTGCTGAGGTACGATCAGAGAAACCCAGGATGAATGAAGAGACTCAACTCCTCATAAGGACGTCACAGGACAGTGTGTTTGGATCAGTATTATGGTGCCAACGTTTTCAAAACAAAGTAGAAAAATCCAAAAGGAGACAGAAATGTGTCTGTACAGGAGGTGAGACAGGTGTGGGGAGAGACAGGGTGGGGGGGAGAGACAGGGGTGGGGGGGAGAGACCCGGTGGCGGGGGAGAGAGCCCGGGTGGGGGTGTCTGGCGTTCTCTACTTGGGGGTCTGTGTTGATTCATATTTTCTCCTTCAGCAGCTTCAGCTGTTTCCTCCTTCTTCTTGGTGTCCATCTTCTGGAACGCCTGGGAACAACAAGACGGATAAAACGGCGTCAGCCACTGCCTCATGAGGAACAATTGACGCAGTCGAGTTCGTTGCCTGTAGTCTGAGCTTTGTATAACACTATTCAATTATATCCTTGAAGGGAAATTTCACAATCCAACTTAGTATGGCTGAAGAACTGAAGACTGTTCGTATTGTGCATTTTCCTTGTTGTATCACCAACTGTCCTATATCTGATGTTGGTATAAATAAAGCCTCAGCCTCATGCCCTGCTGCCTGGATATTAATATAATACTATCCATACTATGGTCAATTATAGGCACATCTTATATCCAAGAATCATTATTTATGAAGAACGGTGTGTGGATTAATACGTTTGTAAACTCTTTGTATTTCAACATGTTGGGTTGGGCACGTGAGCGAGCATGTAATGAGTCCGTACCTCTGTTGGCGTTGTGTATGTACGCACCACCAAGGTAGCGGTTGCACACGTTGAAGCCCGACAGATGGTCGCAGGCGTGTTCTTTGCGTCAAAGATGTCCTCATAAACCACGTATGGACGTCCCTCTGGATTTTCTGGGTGTTTCCGCTGAGAGGAGCGCACAGAGGGTTCAGTTAGAATGCAGCGGTTGTGACGGTAGATATTTTTGTTGTTAAACGCCATTCTTGAAATGTACCTTTAGTGACAATCACACATGGGCGTGTCCAAAGTCAGGTGGTTTAATGTCAGCCTCCAGTTGGTACATTGGGACTGAAGTAGCCTGAGTTGATCTGTCCTTTAATTCATGTCCATAGATTGCATAACAAATTTGATAGAATGGCTGCAATAAAGCCTTCAAGAAAAGTACTCAAAGTACCAAATCAAGAGAATCACATCCTAAAACACAGCTGATTGTCCAATATTAAAAGATTCCTGGCTATCAGTTCAAAAAAGTACAAAGCACTTCGTTGATCTTTCCAAATTCTTATCCTTTGGAAATAGTTCCACTATTTGAAGAGGTGCTAGTGTTGGCCATGTGTGCATCCCGTCGGGGGTGGAGAGCGGCTCCTTACGTCCTGATCTGGCGGATCGGTCCATACTTCCCGAAGATGTCGTACATCTCCTCGGCTGTGATCTTGTAGGGAAGGTTCCTGATGTAAAGGATTCGGTTCACCTCCGGGGGCAGCCGGATCTATGGAGCGAGAGACCATGTAAGGAGATCCATTAGGCGCGTACCGGTCCACATGAACGCGCTCCCAGAGGCCACAAGACTCCTCATGACGACACAAAGCAATGGGTTCCACTGTCGGACCATTCTAAACACTGCTCTCAAAGAGTTTCACTGTTCAATGTGGTGGAAAAGGCAATATTGATTTGGATTTCCTTTAAGGGGGATTTTTGAAATCCGCATTTAACCACCTATTTTAAGGAAAAGTGGGTTTTGGTTAAACTCGGCAGCCTGAAGCTATGTTAGCATTAGCTTCTCTGTTTATTTATCGTGAGCCTCGCAGCTTCAGGCTCCTCGTTGTTACCCTCAAACACCCAAATCAAACGTCAGGACTCACGTTGGCTCGTTTCGCTGCCTGCATCGCCATGGTGAGTCCGTGAGATGTCGACTTTTAGATCGAAGAGAGGAGAGGATATAAACAGCAGGAGAGGATATAAACAGCGGCGCTGCTCTGCGTTTCACTGCTGAATGGCTGCGAGACCAAGTCGCATGCTGATGACGCACTTCCGGGTCTGTGGCGAACGCGTCGAGAGGGGTCTGTCTGCGGCCTGCAAGAGGGAGGCGTTTCGCGTAGAGGCGTGTCGCGTAGTGACGTCACTACGCGACACGCCTCTACGCGAAACGCCTCCCTCTCCACACGGGAAAGTCACGTTGAACCACGCGAGATGTAAAATGAGACCGCCAAAACGGATAACAAAACAGGAAGAAAACCAGTTCCGCCGTAAAACTTGACTAGTCTGAATGGCCGAACATATGCAGACTGTAAGTGTCAGTGTAATTTAATTAATTAATCGATTAATGTATATAATAATTGTGTTTAGCGATTGGACTTAAGAAGTAAAGGCTATTATTTAATCCATATTATACATACACATTCCATATGAGCGCATTCTATATAAACAAATAATGGGTATTGTTATATTGCTTAGAATAATGAATGTGAGAACAATCCTGAGCTTGCTGGAGATTAATGAGAAGTCACTCAGAGAATTATTACGTACAATTTTTACGATTTATTTGTGAGAATATATTTTTGAAATTTCAGGAAGCTGTTAAAGAAGCCGAGAGAGACAGAAACCTCCTGTGAGGACCTTATTTGGCTGCATGAAGACAAGCTCCTCAGTTAGGAAACATATTGAGGTAAGTATATCAGCATGAAGAGATTATTACCAGTACTACCATACCATATTATCAATCTATATGGACCATCACCATGTTTGTTTTCAGGCAATCTTAACTGGGAGAGCTTGTCCCACAATGGAAACACAGGGAGGAGAGGCCAACACTGCACTTTGAAAATGAGAGCCTGGATGAGGCCTTCTCATTTTTATATGAGGTCGTGAGGGCAACGCCAAAAGCCACAGAACAAGAGGACTGGGTTGCGTACATTTTAGATGTCCTCCTACCTGAAGTATGACATGATTTGTTAATTTACGTTAAATTATTAATATTGGCACTGTTTAATATTGTAGATAGGTGTTTTTCACATCACATTTCACACTTGTATTTGAAAGAACCTTGAAATAGAACAACGCAGATGTGTGATAAAATTTTGAGAGCATCCAGACCCCCATTTTTAGAATATTACTTACAGTGCCTCTTACAGTGTAAGATTTGACAAAAGGAAAAAATAATTGCAAACTGGACACAACATGGGGCTTACATTCAGATCAGTGACTTTTTCATTTAAGAAATGTCAATCATCCTGCCAAGGCAACGATTCAGACCCTGGCGGAGAAATTCAACATAACAGTGCCAGAGGCTGTGGCGAGATTCCGAATGGGATGGGATTAATATGGGATTAATATGTAAAGAATTGATGATAGACACATGACACATCAATGTGTGATGTAACATGTAATTGAAAACCTTTATTGTTCTTTTTTGACAGTGAGTTAAATGTGATGGCCGAAGCCCTGGTGGGGCACATGTCCAAGGAGGGAGCAAAGAAGCTCCAAATTTACAAGGAGAAACTGGAAGAAGCCCTCTCCTCTGAGGCATTTCTGAGCAGGCTATAAAATAAAATAAAAATGAGCCTTGAAATGTTTTGGTTTGGGTTTTTTTTAAATAGATCTCTTCTTTCACTACAAATACGTTTGACAGACCAAATATAGTTTAGATGAATTGCTACTTGTCAACAAAACACGACCATGACAAAGAAAGTTATGGTCTATTGATCAGTTGCTGTGAGAGTGCATGAGTACAGTAGTGTGTGTGTTTGTAGGGTGAAATAAAGGAAATCAGAATACCAAACAAACCCAAGAGGTGTGTAGCATGGTGCGAGGAGAGGTAGGAGAGAGGGCGAGAGGGCCAGCAACTCAAGCTCCAGGAGAATGCTGCTGATGATCCCTGCTGATATCAAGAGAGAAAGCAAGGGAGCAACACTGCTCAGTAACCTACAGAATGGAGAGATTCACAAATGAATTCCCCATTAAGTTATTGTCATCACATTATTTTAATTTTGTTATGTAGGCCACTACTTTTATTTATATATATATATATTTATTTATTTATTTATATATATATATCTACACATTACGCTCTTACTCCCACATAAGCACTGACATTATTTACTACTTTTATTTATTTATATAAATAAATATAGGGTAGGCCACTACTTTTATATCCTGCCTTTATTGTTTTTACCCAATTAAAAATGTAATAATAACATTTGTAAGCTTTTGAATACATTCATTATAGGGCAAAGAACGCGTAGGCAAAGTCGTTAACTTTTGCATGCAACATGCAACTGTAGTGGGCTCATATCCCTTTAAGAACCGTGTGTAGGGCTCATATCCCTTTAAGAACCGTGTGTAGGGCGTTCCCTGTAGTGGCGGGGGGCGTGTCGCGTAGTGACGTCATTACGC
>OLKM01004795.1:0-7500 GCA_900291075.1 Melanogrammus aeglefinus | reverse complement strand
AGTTTAATTTTAAATCAAAATAAAAAAAAATATTGATTTAATAAGCTTTATGTAAAACGACTAAAGCAACAGAAGTTAGGCCCAATTTTAGAAACTAAGCTGTCCTGTTCTTGCCTGTTTAGGTACAAGTAGGTATTCAAAAATAGTATCTTCTTTGATAGATTACAAATTTGTATCAAGTCTGTAACTGTGGTGGAAATAACCAAGATCTAACTCTTCGACTAACTAAGAGATCAAAAGAAATCGAGGGGTCCAGAGCAAGTATGGACCAAGGAAAGACTTTATTCTTTTAAAAGAACAACACGAAAGCCGAGTGGTTTGCCAAGCAGTGCCGGTCAACAGATCCCCGGCATCCTCTTTATTCTATTACAGTACATTACACAGCAGTTTTCTTGTTTGGGTGTGTCCGCCCACAATCAGTCATATGGTGCATTTCCTACTACGCACGGCTTCGGCTCGGCTCGGCTCGGCACGCTATTTGCGTGTTTCCACTAGCACGCAGTACCTGCAACCGGGTACATTTTTGGTATCACCGCAGCCCTGGTTCCAAAGCGAGCCGGAAGCGTTACTAAAACGTGACGTCAGCCGACTGCCTTCCACTGATTGGCAAATGAGTGTCGTCACTGGAAGCGTCATTAGCCGCGCGACACTTTTCAATAGTGTTTTGTCTCGCGGCCGGAGTCTTCTCTGGCTCTCTTCTCTTGCCTTCTGTGCGACAAAAAGCCACAGGTGTGAGCAGCAACACGATCGGCCTCCATGCTGTCCTCCTCTGATGTTGTTGTTGTTCTGGTTCTTCCGGATTTGTGTACGTTGCTGCTCGGCGCCGGTGTAAATGACTTCACAGCGGTTTCGTGCAGCCGTGTTTATGACCGACCCCGCCCACGTCGAGGGAGCGCCAGTTGTAATGAAACGGACCGAAGCCGAGCCGTTGCTAGTGGAAATGCACCAATAGGGTTCCTTTGAGCGAATGGTCAACAAACGCTAATCTAAAAACACCAGGCTGAGGTCAGCAGCACGCATTGACCCGTAGCCTCCGGCTCCTGTGGGGGTTCCAACTTGCGCTCTGACCTCAGACTCTCCCTGGCACCGTGTCAAGGCCTGGATCAGAATCAAGAGGTGTTTCAGATGTTTTCTACCATTAGATATTCTAGGCCTAATATAATAATCATGGTTTACCATATAATCATTCATTTTTTCTCACATAACCAAAAAGGTCATAGTTTATAAAGTAAAACAGGGATTATGATGCAAAATTAAAGGGCCCTTTTTACAAGCAGGTGTGATTGTGTGATAGCCATTACAAGAAGAGTTCCGAACTGTGCCCTGCGCTATGCGTATGGAAATAGGGCCTTTAAAAAAATATTATAAAAATCGTCCTGCTCCCTATGTAGACATAAAAGGCCTTCTGAGGTAACAAATGCATCAATATTCGTTTTCATGGGATTATACACTAATTTAAACATACAAATTAATTTATCGTACATACTTATCAGACTTGTACCATACCATTCTTTTAATGCAACGATTAGAATCAACTCTTGTACACACTTCCCCTTATAATGTCTCTTTTTACTTATCACAGATGGGGAATTCTGTTGCCACAGAAACAGCAAACTGCAGAGAATTAATGGTTATCAATTCATTTTAAACGATTAACTACTACAAAAAATAGAGAGAAAATCATGTATTGAACTAGTTAAAGACACAGGAGCTAACACGATGGGCTACTGGTATCATGGCAGAAGGAATAAAGGGAGTTGTGATGAGTATTATTTAGTATGGTCTGAGCACCATGTTTGACTAAGTCTTCTTTCCAAACAGAAAAGAACATGTGGATTAAGGTTCTGATACAGCAATAAGTTGATAGTGTTTATTATAGTGCTTTCAGGGTACCCAAGTTGCTTTACATATTGAGTGTTGGGGGGGGGGGGTATCTTATGTTTTTATATTTTTGTACTATTAAAGGAGAATCGGTGTTAAAATGGATTTGGGATTATATTGGGTATGAGTAACCCATGTGCGAGTTGGAGATGGATTTTGGTGTTTTGGAGCCAAAAAGCGCATATAGACGTATAATTTAGTTGGCTGTTTTAGCCGATTTCTATCAAAACGCTATAAACTTGGAGAACGATAGGCGTCTCATGTGTTTATTTAGTATAAAACAAAATCGCTATTTTAACACACTTTAAAGGCTAAAAGTAGCCTGAAGCCTGCCACCAACATAAAGATTTATCGGGCTGATTTTGCCCGATTTCCCCCTTCCGACCACGGACACGACATCGCCCGATATTCTTAAGCTTTTTAGATTTATCCTTATAAGATTCTCTTGTAGGTGTGTGGGTGTGTTAAGAGGTGAAATTCGGTTCCGCGACAATTCGGCTCCGAATCATCAGTCTGCGCCGCGCACAATCGTAAATATTAACCATGTTCAATATTTACGATTGGTCGGCGGGAGAGGTTGTGGTTGCCAAATCGTCTTGTGTTGGGGGGAAGCCGACAATCGGGAGTCCCAATGTGAAGTTAAGATGTATATGAATTAACCAATAAAAGAGCGAGCTGACCGAACACGGATTATAACGAGCTTATCTCCATGGCTACGATATCCCTTGGCTACCAGCAATATGGCGAAGAAGAACGACGTTATAAATTGAGATGGACCTCAGATATAAGGGATCAACTTTGTTGAACATTGGCAAACACACGAGTGTCTGTACAATATATCATCAAAGTCCTACCACAACAGGAATGACAAAGACAGGAGCAATGACTATTTTTGGTGTGACTGCCCCCACAGGTCAGTCAGAGTACTACGTCAGATCACGTTTGTTCACGCGAGATTTCTGGCTTGACGGACAAGATTCTAGTGCGTCAGAAGACAAATCTTAATGTGTGTGGTTTGCTGTGTTTGGAATATCGCAGGACACCACACACAATACGATCAAAACTGTTAAATCACAGAGTTTTTATCTTCATGTGTGGGGTCTCTCACAGTATTTAAAAATCGGGTTGAGATTTATAAAATCTGTTGTGTGTGCAGGCTTTGACACTTCTTTGGTTGTATAATTGAGTCCTAACATAAAACGAGCATTGATACTTTTGTAAGTGTGCAGATCTAGTTGCTAATTAAATGACATTTATACTGAGGGATGGGCATTCGATTTAGTTGTCTAAGTCGATCGTCGGGGGAATGTAACGATCAATTAGTCGATAATCGTTAATATTTTTTTTTGTTTGCGTTGCTTTGCAACAGTTCAGTACCAGTCGAGGATCCATGTATATGCTTATAGGAATTAAGTTTACATTCAAAATGAAATGAAATTTACAAAAACAGTTGTTTCCTCATTGAGGATCTTTATTATTTAGTGAACAACTCTGTTAAACCTAAACTAAGCAACGGAGCCTGCAGCTCGAAAGCCGGCGGCTCATAAACATAGCTAACTAAAAATACACAACACCTAGTTTCTTCCCAAATATAATAACCATATTTATAAAAAAATCATGTTATAACTTAACCAAAATGTATTTTTAATTTAATCTAGACAGTTTTTGCCAAATGTAACGCAAAATATTTTAAAAAAAGCAGAGAAAGAAGGCCAGGAACAATGAATTAGGCTTAGTAACAAAGCTTCTGAGAAATAGAACCAGTAACTCACAACACTTCAGCACAGTCTACGGGATTTGTGGGTTCAGAAGATGAGCATGTTGACATGGTCCGGGGTTCAGACACGACCGGCAGCACTGGAAGACAGTCAGTCCAGCCGCCGAAAACACCCGTCCTCTGAGGGACCGACATGCCGGTGTGCCACAATACCTCCGTGCTCGCTGCAGTTGGCGAGCGACGGGAACAACTTTCACAGCTGTAAGAGGTGCAATCAGGGGCCTCAGAAAGTCTTATATTTCTGCTTCGATGCCATCCTCGCCTTTAGTGTATTGAGTCGATCAGATCGGGCGAATAAGTGTTACTGAGGAAACTATCGCGAAAGTGTGTGGCGATGTTACTACTTTTTGCGTATTCAGCGTATCTAGCTACGTGCGGAGAGGGCGGGCCAGGCTGAGCTAAAGTCGGCGCATTTTCACATAGCCTGCATTAACTAGTTAATTTTGTAGTTTTTTATAGTTTATAGTTTTTATAGTGCCTAGGCGTAAAGAGTTCACTGCACAAAGCGGGATGTTTATTGTGGGGAGGAGCCCGCAAATTTAATTATTGCTGCCGTTGTGGTTAAAATGTTTAATTGCCACAGGGCATTAGTTTAGTCGGATTTTGAAAAATTTACGTAATCTACGAAATTCTTCTTAGACGATCAATTAGTCGATCGTCGATTAATCATTGCCCATTCCCTATTTTAGTTAACAATTACATCAGTAGTTTCACCAGTCGACGCCATACTTGTTTATAAGATCGACAAGTAGATTTAAGAACACAGAGATTGTGACATCCGTGAGCAACACGCAAGCTCTGTGTTCGCCAAATCTATTTATAACACATGCCCCTATCGTTCCAAGTTTATAACGTTTTGATGGAATCGGCTAAAAACAGCCAACTTAAGAATGCGTCTGTACACGCTTCTTTGCTCCCAAACAAACATTCCAACTCGTTATCATACTAAACATACCCCAGATCCATGGGGTATGTAACATTGCAACATTCTGTTTTTAGGACACTAATTTAGTGTCGAGGGTGCAAACAACATGCCAGTTTCTATTATATGTGTTTATGCGCGCGCGCTCACAATATGGGTGTACTTACAATAGGTGCTGGGCCCGATTCATTCTCAAATTTTGATCGTGATTTCATATTGACGAATATGATTATTCCATAAGCGAGCGCCCTAATTAACAGGAAAATATACGGGTTTAAAATGCAGGTTTTTTCTTGCATATTCAATCATGGAAGAGAAGACATGATTAGTCATCAGGGATTTCGGCTATCAAACCAATTCTTGATTTTGATGTAATGAATGCGTGTGATTGTATTCACACAAAGATGCCCAAATGAACACCGCAGGAATAAGAACTTGTTAAGCGCTGTTAAATCCTAGGATTCTCCATATTTGTCTAACCGATCCAATATCTTTGAAATTCACTCGGTTTTCGTCTTGTTATGGTTGGATTAGCCTTGCTTATTGATGTATGCCATAATGGTCTATCAACATGCTTCCGTAACCCAGTTTAACTGCCAGTGCCACTATTAATATTTACCTGTACTCTTTTTTGTGGAAAAACCAACCCCACCATCCCACCAAAAATGCAAATTGATCGATCACCAGGTGCGGACCATAATATTACTACTTTCTGGCTATTTTATTGTTTTCCGTACTCGATGTGGGACTAATCTGCTAATTCTGTATGTGACTGTTCAATTTCAGGACACATCCTACATGAACATGTGAGCTGTATATTTGAAGAGCTTAAAACTGATCAAAAACAAATTCTAGGAAAAGACCCAAAATGTCTTCAATACACTGGACTTCGCCGATGGGATCGCCGACGTTTACTGTTCTGGGTAACTTCTGTCAATTTGAACGCCCACTGTGTGCCTTGAGAGCGGACGTTATGGGCCAACTTCAACAAGGAACGCGGAAGACAGATATAAGTGCATGGAAAGGTCCATTCAGTATCCCGGTGAGCTTGTTTCGGAGCAGGACGGAATCCTGGAGACCATTGCTTAGCCCCGTGTCGATTTGATGGCCTGGGTCCCGAACACGCTCATTAAGTATCGAGAATGGCAATTTAATTACAAAGTGTTCCTCTGACAAGGGTTGGACGCATGGGGCCACCACAAACTTTGTTGGCTGGGGCGAGATGAAGACTTACTTTTCTCTTGCCACCGAGTGAATTCTGTTGTGCTGTCCAATATTCTGCGCTCTCGCCTGACAACAGGTGAGTCTCAACTGGCTCCGGCAGTTTCTTGAGTCACTCCCTGGGATTCACAGTGAGGGCATTGGTTCAGACTGTGCTTGTTCCACATTGAGAACCTTTCTCTTGCCAATTGCATTCCCATATCGAAGCAAATGCCCACGAGAATGGGGTTTGCCAAATGTTTGTCTCCTCCTGGTTCATGACTATGTTGCTCAGTCGGTGCATTCTGACAACGAGTACTGCACTTTCCCAGGGCCCCCTCAGCAGTCCACAGCGGACAGGTGGTGAGCCTGTTGACCAACAGCAGTCCTTCCTGTATGTCGCAATGCTGTCCATAGGGATTGTGGAGCGCGGTCACCATTCACCGAGTCGTGACCAGCCCACTGCGGCGTGTTCTGCCAGCCTCAAAGTTTGTTCGCAAGAACTTAATAAAGAACTCGCCAGAGAAATAACAAAGCATTTGAAGGCCGGACCTTCCAGCACCACTGGCCCTCATATGCTATGGATTCTCCCTTTGTTTGCCCAGCGTGAGAGGAAATTGACGGTGAGGTGGTACCCGGTCGATTTCATGAGCGGGCAAGCATCCTTCCGGCCAACAACGCCTCGGAAGTGTTCAATGTCGACTCTGGAAAGAACACAGGTTTGTTTCTCCATGACATGTAAAACCGCTGGGCCGGCAGCAGAGTTTTTCAGAATGGCCGGTCGTGACCCTTAATCACCTCCCTCACGGGCATCATCGACCAAAGGGGTAGGGCTGACAG
Organism: Melanogrammus aeglefinus; assembly: GCA_900291075.1. Classification (NCBI taxonomy): domain Eukaryota; kingdom Metazoa; phylum Chordata; class Actinopteri; order Gadiformes; family Gadidae; genus Melanogrammus; species Melanogrammus aeglefinus. The sequence continues at coordinate 880 of OLKM01004795.1, read as the reverse complement.
CCAGCCAAAATCGACAACTTCAGGGTCCCTTCAGCTGTGCCAAACCGTGATCGCAAATTCGAGTACAAAGCTCTCTCGGAAGGCGTTTTATTATGTCACCCATGTACGGCTGCAAGACAATAAAAACATGAACACCTTGTTTGGTTCCCCTCGAGCGTTGACCTGCTTGCTGGTGAAGGAGAAGCTGCTTGGTGGATTATAGCTATGGGACGGCCCTTTTGTGTAAGACGGTGATCATGCTTCACATGAAGGTCAATGATGCCCAGAGGCTCTCCCAAGGCTGTGAAGCTCGTCGGAAGAAAGACACCCAGAGAACAGAGCAATACCGTGAAGTCTTCCTCTCGGTTCTTCCTTGTTGTGGTGGTCCTCCGCTGTCTTCTTCGCGTCGGAGTTTTGGATTCAGACACAGAATATGCCATTCGAATTTTGATTCATCTGGATGGCTTGCATTTCTGACCTGGACAGGGATCCGAGTGAACACGCAACTTGTTGCTCTACTACTGTGCAGCTAGGCTACAAATGGCATTATGTACAGTCAAAGGTAGTTTGAAGTGAGGAAACAAAATCCAATAGTTTTTTGGTTGATTATGAAAAACGAAGTTGTTGACCGGCAAGCCATCTGCTTCTTCCAGACAAGTCAGATGAGGAACTCCCTCAAACTGAATTACAATTGTAAGCTTGCTGGTGTCAAGCAAGCGAAACGAGTGGGTGTTGGATTCCGCCACAGAGGTTGCTTTTTCACAGATCGGTTACAGATAAACTCCTGCACAGCCAGGTTGCGTTCACAAAGTAATGACGGTGGCTATTGGTGTCAGACTGACGGGACTCTGTAGACATTGGAGAAAAAGACGTATGGCAAGCTAAGTGCATTATGGACATT
>OLKM01004794.1:0-20026 GCA_900291075.1 Melanogrammus aeglefinus | reverse complement strand
TTGAGTGAATGGCATTTATTCAGCCTACAATTTTGGTATCCCCCCCTCTGTCACCTGCTACTTTGTTTGTTGTTGTTGATTTGGTATAGTAATAATATTGGGGTATATTTCTGGGATTATGCATGTAATCATATTTTCCTGCATGGGCGCCCGACAGGTTTCCAAACCAAAATCGGCCACTTTGTATTTGCCTTCCGTAACTGGCATGAAATGATAATGAATGATATGAGTGAGGGATGCCGAGTGCTTTGCTGTTTTGGCTGATTGAGAGTAAAGATTTTTGCAAGGTAAAACAAGGAGCAAATTTCTGTTGTTTTGTGTCTCTCAGGTTATTTGCAGCCAGTAGTCAGGGGACAGTGCATGAGGGACGTTTTGCATTTTCACTGCCGCAGATAGAAATTGGAATGCAGGACTCTCTTGCTATTCAGGCATCAAACACACACTCAGTCAGTTTGTAATATGGATGATAATGTTATGTCGGATCTGTTTTTTCTGTACATCATTATGATTTACATGTAGGTGTGTCTGGTCAATGGTTACGACGGAGTCATCTCGTGATGTCAGGATGTAATATGGGTTGTGTTGCAGGAAAAATTTAACGACCAAGCGTGCCGCAAGCTATCTCATACATTGCCACGCACACAGGCTGAATTTGGAGTGGCCTTAGTGGATGTGTACATAATGTCAGCGTTACTGGCAGCAGGTTTTTGAGACACTACAGTATTGCTCTACCAAGTTTTTTTCCGCGAATCGGTGGTGCCATGATCTATTCATGAGAAAACAAAAAAGGCTTTACCTGACAGCACAACGCCTGGAACTTATAGAGATGGTGTGACACTCGCTGGGCTGCCAGTATAATGCTGATTCAAGCGCAGGTAAGAAAACTCTACCCCGCTATCCAAGCCACCCATGGCGTCGATGTCATCACTCCAGCCAACCCACATCGGAGGGGCAGAGGCAAGAGGCCATCAGTGCATTCATTTGATTGATAAGTTTGTTTGCATCTCATCATGTTTGAGGATTTTATTTAGAACAACACAAGTTTATGTCAGATCAGCTACAGGCGCCCCAATTTTTACACCTCGTTGCGGGCAGATGATTTGGCCCAGTCTGTACTAAATGCTCTCTCGCAGAAAAGCGGCACAGGACACCTAAGTGGAAAAGAAATAATCGACAACCAAGCAGAGACTCTGTGTGCAAACACAGGCACAACACCACAGACTTCACGTGAGAAAAGGCAGACCCAGAAAACTCGACACCTGAGGGTTTTTCATTGTGGAGGCCCCGATAGAGAGAACAACAAGACAGAGAGACCTACATGATGGTACATGAAAACGCACTCTTTCTATTCCAGTTATAGGACAGGTTGATAGGAGAAATTAATCGTGCCGCTTCTCAACAGAGACAAATGGTGTACTGAGATACGTGATGAGTTGCCAACATCTCAGCCCAAAACACACAACAAGTTTTGGACAAAAACAAACTTCTGCTGCCCATGGCCCGACACTATGGTGTCAGTGATGATTAATAACCTGTCAGCAGAGCTCTACCAGGTGCGGCGGCTTCTGCAAAGGAAGGAAGAACAGGGACATGCCATCCACAGCACACAGGAGTTCCTATCCTTAATGCAGCCATATAAAGATGCATTTATGGACCTGTACAAGTTAATATGCATAGCCCTGACTAGGGATGGGAATTGATAAGAATTTAACGATTCCGATTCCATTATCGATATTGCTTATCGATCCGATTCCTTATCGATTATCTTATCGATTTTCATTGGGTGAGGGATTAAGTACAACTTTCTTTCTTTGTATTGACTCTCTTTAATATCTGATTTTCACATTAATTGGTCCAGGCAAAAAAAATAAATGTTTGGCTTTTTAAGGCCCAACTGCTGCCATTTATGTGCCATATAAATAACCTAAAAACAGTCAAGGAAGAGGCTATTATGCCTTTTGGAATATTATAACAGTAGCGCTCATTCGCTGTCATACTTACACTTGAACAAAATTCAACTGACCATAAAAAAATACCAACAGTCTTTCTAAAAGTAAAAAGTCTACACAATGAAATGTGCGCTTCCATTACTTAGGATAAGACAGGTTTCGCCTGGAGAGTTTAAAGTTACCTACATTAACAGATGTGCCTCCGGTGTATAACTCCGCTGCTGTTTGACTGACTTGCGTCGCTAAGTAGAGAATCTTATCAAAAACGCGACAGTCCTGCAAAATTAATTGCATGCTATGTGGCCAAATGTTATATTGCATATTGGAGGTAGTTCCCCCTTTGATGAAATTAAACATTTTACAGGTGTTGCAAGTGACAGTCTTGTCGTCTCTTTTCGCGAGAAAATGTAACCAGACTTTAGAGCGCTTCTGCCGCGTCGCCATGTTTGCTGCGCTCTGAACCAAAACAACGCAGCACGTGTGTTACGTCATCCCGCATTTGCGACGAGCGGAACCGATAAGCGGATTCGTTAAGCAGGCATGCTAATGATACCGAGGAATCGATACACTGGGCACCGGTTCTGAGGAAGAACCGGTTCTCGATTCCCATCCCTAGCCCTGACACTCCCTGTCACATCAGTGAGCTGTGAACGCAGTTTTTCCTGCCTGGGCCGTATAAAAAACTACCTGAGGAACAGCAGTGGAGACACTAGGACCAGTAATCTGGGACTTTTGGCTATAAACACGGAGAGAACGAGGACCCTTGACTGCGGCAACATCATTGATGCCTTCGCACTCAATCACAGCAACAGACGTATTGTTTTGTTGTGAAGACGTCTGTGGTAAGTGCATGATTTCCCCCTCTGGTGGCCATTACAAATTTAATTAATTTGGTGGTTAAAGCACGAGTATAGTTAATGTGGGTGTGTATGTGTCTGTGTATAGGGTGGTCCGATGCAACCTCCATTATGAAACGCCCCAAAATTCAAAGCACCTTCTCTTAAGTGTTGAGCATCCCCATAGCACCTGCAACAGAAAATCTCTGGAGCCGCCACTGCCTGTGGGGTCAAAATGATCTCAAGAACAGTGAACAAAAATTCCAGAACTACACGGGGGGACCTAGTGAATGACCTCCAGAGAGCTGGGACCAAAGTAACAAGGGCTTCCATCACTAACACACTACGCCACCAGGGACTCAAATCCTGCAGTGCCAGATGTGTCCCCCTGCTAAAGCCAGTGCATGTCCGGGCCCGCTTGAAGTTTGCTAGAGAGCATTTGGATGATCCAGAACAGGATTGGGAGAAAGTCATATGGTCAGATGAAACCAAAATAGAACTTTTTGGTAAAAACTAAACTCGTTGTGTTTGGAGGAGAAAGAATGCTGAGTTGCATCCAAAGAACACCCAATACCTACAGTGAAGCATGGGGGTGGTGAAACATCATGCTTTGGGGCTGTTTTTCTGCCAAGGGACCAGGATGTGCTGATCCGTGTGACGGAAGAATGAATGGGGCCATGTATTCGTGAGATTTTTGAGTGAAAATCTCCTTCCATCAGCAAGGGCACTGAAGATGAAATGTGTCTGGGTCTTTCAGCATGACAATGACCCCAAACAGACCGCCCGGGCAACGAAGGAGTGGCTTCGTAAGAAGCATTTCAAGGTCCTGGAGTGGCCTAGCCAGTCTCCAGATCTCAACCCCATAGAAAATCTTTGGGGGGAGTTGAGAGTCTGTGTTGCCCAGCGAAGGCCCAAAATCACCACTTGCTAACATTTAGAAGTTCTGCGTGTGTGTTTGTTCAATAATTGTTTTATCCTTATGAGAAACTACCAGCACAGAATCATCTGCATAGAAAAAAAGATTAGATGAACAGACAGCCTTTAAATCATTAATATATTAAAGAAAGAGCAGTGGCCCCAAAACATTCCCTTGAGGAATGCCACAGTTAATGCCTAAGTTGAGACATTGTACCCCCAAAGTCCACTACTTGCATTCTATTCCCCAAATAGGAGCTCACCCATTTCACTGCTAATTCACTAAAACCCATAGCTTTTAATTTATACAGTAAAACACAGTCGTCAACAGTGTCAAATGCCTTCTGTAGGTCCAACATCACCATACCACAGAACTTGCCATTATCTATCTCTTTTTTAATAGAATCAGTTAAAAAGAGAAAGCATGTATCAGTAGAGTGAGATTTACGGAAACCAGACTGGAATTCATAAAGTATCTTTTGTGATGAAAGTTCATTTTCAATTTGTTCAAAAAGGATTTTTTCAATAATCTTTGACACACTACTGAGAATTGAGACCGGTGTATAATTGCCCGGGTCCTGTTTAGTCCCTTTTTTATATAGCACTCTGGCAATCTTGAGATCATATGGAAACTGCCTTTGTTCTATAGACCTGTTTCCAATGTGAGTGATGGACGGGATAATGATCTCAGCAGCATCCCTTAACAATCTGGCTGGAATGGCATCTAAACCCATGGCTTTAGTACCATCAAGCCTTTGAAGCGTCTCCAGAACCAGTGCCTCAGACACTTTTCCAAAAAAGAAGCTCCCGGGCTGAACCCCTAACTGAGAGTAACAGTCCTGCACATGACTTTCCCCATATTGACCTGTCTGGCCAGGTAGCTTTCCTACCAACTCTCTGGCAACAGATGAAAAATATTCATTGAAGCCAGTCGCAACTTTCCCCTTATCAGAAGTTATTGTATTGCCAAGATCAAGAGTTTTTGGTTTTCATCCTTTTACTATAGCCAAGCTGCTTGAGGGACTTCCATAGCTTTCCTGAGTCATTTCTATATTCTGCTATTTTCTCATTAAAGTATGCCTTTTTAGTATTAACCACAAATCTGTTGAGTTCATTTCTTGCCTTTTTATACTGAGCCCAACTTTCTACATCCTTCTGTGCCCTGAATGTATCATACTTCCTATTTTTTGCCCGTATTGCCGATGTCATCATTTATCCAGGGTTCTGTCCTGTTTTATTCTAATTTCTTTATATGGGGCTACTTTATCAACCATTTCTAAAAACATACGTTTAAATGAGCACCATGCTTCATTCACATCTTTACATTGCAATACATTAGACCAATCCATTTGTTTCAAACTTTCATTGAATGTTTCTTTGTTATACCTTTTCATCGATCAGGTTCTAATTGAAGAATGACAATTTAGCACTGCTTTCTTGGACTTTCTAGGACAGAAACCCATAATTAACCCCGCTCTGGGCAGTTCTGGACTTGTCCGATACTAGGACAAGGTCAATCATGGTTTGGGTGTTGGAACACATGTGTAGGTTCATTAATCATCTGGTATAAACTAAAAGAACGACAAAAATTCATCAATGCCTTGTACCTGGACACATCGCGTTTCTGAATATAGTGTTAAAATTTCCAATCATGATGACTTCAAAAAACTTGGTTTGATCAGGCGGTCTGTACCAAGCACGATTAATATGGGCTTACTCTTCGGTAGCAAAATATCTAGCCAGACCGCTTCAAACTGATCGCTATACAAGTCCTTTCTGTGATTAAAACCAATATCCGCTCTCACATAAATGCACACCCCTCCACCTCTGCGGTTTCGATCTCTCCTAACAATCAAATAGTTCTCTAATTCAATTTCAGCATCCTTAACGGAGTCATCCAACCATGTTTCAGTGAAACAAAAGATTTCAACCTTTCTGCTTTTGCTTAGGTGCCGAATCTCAGTGATTTGGAGTAGAAGGCTTCTGACGTTGTGTAGACCTCGCACAGCCAGGAAAGAATCTGCGTTCAGCCTCTCATTGCCGCTGCTCTCCAGATCCTCTAAGAGTGACTGGCCTACGGGTACGGGAGCCCAGAGATCCAGTCTGGCCTGCTACCGCATTGCCTCTCATCCCCCATCGTCACATTTCCGCTGCGTCTCTCGGCGTCTCCACGTGCGCTTCAACTCCCTGCGCCGCCGACTATGGAGAAAGTTGGTTCCCGCCGTTTGGGTGATTCGTGCAGACCATCGCATCGGACGTGAGCCTTTTGCAAATGATGCTTAATGATCAACTTTCCGCCATTAACTTGCCGTTTGTCGCCGCTCTTATCGTTGCGCTTGGCTGGATACCAGCATTGATAGAGGAATGTGTCCATGAGGATTTTCTTGCCATAACCAAACTGTAAAGGTTTGTTTGTATTGACACAAAAATATTTTTAAAATCGTGTATGTTAAAAACACTACAAGCACACCAGGCTTTCCAGCTGTCTTTCCAGCTGCCATCTTGGTTAGATGATGTCAGTACAATTGGCGGGCCTGAAAAACATGAATCCTTCATGGAGTAGTTTGTCACTATCGTACAAGTGATTCTCTCAAATATAGAGTAAACTACACTACATAACAAAATTGTCTCCTCAAAATTCCAAACAATATCACATGAATACTTGATGCTACTCTGTCTCTATGATAATAGGCTATCCTCTGAACCATGAGGTCAAGAGACTTAATTAATCTAATGAGACGGTCCCACTACCCAAACACATATCCAGATCCCATAGATCCCGTAATGTGACTTCATTCCAAACATCGCTCTTACTGTTATTTTGAAACATAGACACAAGGACACGGTGGTAATGTTGAAAGCCGGTTTATCGTAAAGTATGCCGACAATTACATTTAGGGCATTTAGCAGGCGCTTTTATCCAAAGCAACTTACATCAGTGAATACACACATTGACACACTGACACACTGACGGCAGAGTCAACCATGCAAGGCGACAGCCAGCTCGTCAGGAGCAAGTGTCTTGCTCAGGGGCACATCAACACACAGCTAGGAGGAGCTGGAGATCGAACTAGCAACCTTTCAGGTACAAGACAACTGCTCTACCTCTTGAGCTAAGCCGACCCCAATGAGACATGAAGAAAGTGTTCCATGTTGCCATGTAGGGCATTTCCCAGAGTGTAAAGTGATGGCTGGCTTAACCTTTGATTTCTCAATGCAAAACAAGTGTGCAGCCTCACCCAGACACAGAGTCCAATCAACCTGTCTGGGGCAAGTTGGGCGGCTTCAACCAAGCCATCGAGGCTGGGGAAAATCCCAACAACCACTTCCCCACACTCAAAACAACCACCTACCCAAAACAAAATACATAAGCTGGACTCCAACCAGGGTTATCATAACCAACGAAAACGAGGTATTATTTACTTTACCATACCTAAAATAAATTTTAACAAGCCCCACTATCCCCACACAAGCCCCCTCTAAGCGACCTCCCCCCTCCATCCTGGAGAACAAAGGTCTGGGCTGCTGCCTTGACTTGCCATGTGTTGCAGGGCTGTCCGGATGGGCTGACTACAGAGGGACAAATTATGCCAATTATTTATAAGACAAATTATTGGTTTTCGGGTCAGCGCTATTAGAATGACACTAGCAAACAAACAGTAGCTACATTCAATTCATATGCAAAAAAGACATGCAAAAATATCACAAAGTATTCATGTGATATTGTAACCCCAACCCTAAACATAGAGATATGCCATTTGAGAATGTGCAAGACGGTGGTCTTACACAGTATCAAATGGCATATCTCTGTGTTTTACTACCTTGAAAGTCAGAATCAAAAATATAAATGTAAATCCCTTCTTCAATTCCCTTAATTCAACCTAATCAATCAGATTTTAAGAAACAACTCAACTGTGTTATTATTTCTGAATCAGCTTAGCCAGACAGAGAGATAAAAGCCAACAGATACTTTATTTATCTAGGTTTGATACTAGCTTGAATTCACAATCTCAACATATCGAAACAAAGGACTGAATCATGACACACCTATATCTGCTAATAAAGAAGTGAATTGGCTATATACTAAAGTCAATGTATGCTTTATACTATGCTAGCACAAAAAAGAGGTCACATTGCCCCTAATGACAAAATGCAGAACAAGACAACTACGAGACAATCAGCATTCAGAAACTTCCCTGCTTAGGACATCTTCGGAATCAGCAGCTTTATTCCCCAATGAGGCCAAGTTAGGTGCAGCGAATTTGATTCTCTCTTGCGGAACTATAGAAGTGCAACTTATTCACTCCTTCCGTCGGACCTGTGGATATATAAATAAAAGAACGTTAATGTAAGTGGTTGAAAATACCTACTGCTCATTCACAATCCTAGGTTGGGCGTAATACTCACGCGAACCACTCCAGCTGTTTTTAAATGTTGAATTGAATTGAAAAAGTTTTTATTTCAAACAAGTAAATAATAATTAAAAAATAATAATAATAAACAATCAAATAAATGAAACAAGTGGACAGTTACAATAAAGTAATGTTTACACACAATGAAAACCACAAAAGAAGAAACTGTCTTACACTTGCTTTACCTGTTCGAAAAGGGGTGAGAAGAAGAAAACTTATTTAATCTCACCCCTTCTTCCTAATTTATTTATCTATAATGATTAGCTTCCTTATATAATAATCATCAAAAAATAATTGTATCTTAATATACATTAGTTTAACAATATGATACAATTCATTACTACCTCTGCGTATTTTATCTAATAATATTGTCAATTTATCTTTTAATAATATCTAATTAAACATTCAATATTCTAAAGTGATTGTCCAATATATACATACATGAAAACATATACACTATGTTAGACACCTTCTTCATCCCTGTAACCTTGTAAAAAATCAATTCTTTTGGTATTTTATTTTAAACTGATTAGTGTTTGGACATTCCTTGATCTCCCCACTCAAACTGTTCCACAGTCTTACACCACATATTGAAATACAAAACATTTTCCTGGTCGTACGGACGCTGTTCACTGTTGAAATTTAATTTTCCCCTTAAATTATAACCCCCCTCACGATCACTGAATAATTTTTGTATGTTTAAGGGTAATATGTTGATTTTAGCCTTAAACATTATCTGTGTGGTTTGAAATTCCAAGAGATCTGTGAATTTTAATAATTTTGACCGTATGAATAGTGGGTTAGTGTGATCCAGATATCTCACATTGTGAATAATGCGAATGGCTTTTTTTTGGAGAATAGTAAGTGAATGTAATGAAGTTTTGTACGTGTTGCCCCAGATTTCCGTACAGTAATTGAGGTATGGTAAGACTAGTGAACAGTAGAGAATACGGAGTGATTTTTGATCTAGACCAATTTTACTTTGTTTCTTGATAGTTTTGATTGTACGTGTGTAATGTGTGATTTCCAACTGAATCGTTCGTCGATTATAATCCCAAGAAATTTATTTTCGTAAACTCTTTCAATTTCAACTCCATTTATATTTATATGTATTTCTGTGTTCTTTCTGCAGTTACCAAATAACATTAATTTTGTTTTGCTTAAGATTAATGATAGTTTGTTTGTATCAAACCATGTTTTTATTTTGCTCATTTCCTTAGTGATGATTTTTTCTAGTTGTTTTAAATTCTCCCCAGAACAGAAAATATTAGTGTCATCAGCAAACAAAACCAACCTCAAGACATTTGAAACATTACAAATATCATTAATATACAATATGAACAGTTTAGGACCCAACACTGACCCCTGAGGGACGCCACAAGCAATGTCCAAACATGTTGAAGAACAATTCCCCAACTTCACAAACTGCTGTCTTTTGCTCAAATAGCTTTTAACCCAATCCAAGACTATCCCCCTTATTCCATACCTTTCCAATTTATCAAATAAAATGTCATGATTGATTGTATCGAAAGCTTTTCTGATATCAATAAATACCCCTACTGCATATTTTTTCTGTTCAATGGCGTTTGTTATTTCCTCAACTGATTCTATTACTGCAAGTGATGTTGATCTGTTGGTTCTGAATCCATATTGACTGTCATTAATTAATTTGTGCTTTTCTAAGAATGTATCTAGTCTATTGTTGAAGATTTTTTCTAATATTTTTGAGAACTGTGGAAGTAGCGAGACTGGTCTGTAGTTTGTGAAGTGATGCTTGTTCCCAGTTTTGTACAGTGGTATAACTTTTGCTGTTTTCATTTTGTTTGGAAATTTACCAGTTTGAAATGATAAATTACAGATAAACGTCAATGGTTTTGAAATCCCCTCAATGACTTTCTTGACCAATGTCATGTCAAGGTCATTAAGATCAGTAGACTTTTTGTTTTTAAATTTTGTAACAATATCCAATATTTCTTCCTCCTCTACTGCTTTGAGAAACATTGAGTAGGGATTTCTCTCCAATAATGTACTATAATCTTCACCAGATGTCCCTGGATCAGGAATTTTTTCTGCCAGTTCAGGTCCAACATTTACAAAGAATTGATTAAAACTGTTAGCTACGTCATCCATATTATAATTTGCATTATCCTTATCAATAAAATACTTAGGATAACTTATTTACCTTACGGCTATTTCTTATAATACTGTTTAGTATATTCCATATTTATTTAATATTGTTCTTGTTATCATTTAATATTTTCTTATAGTATTCTTTCTTGCTTGTTCTTATAATATTAATTTATTTATTTTTATATATTTTATATTTATTCTCTGCATCTTTAGTTCTGTGTCTTAGGAAATCTCTGTAAAGTGTGTTTTTCTTTTTACAGGCATTTCGTAATCCCTTTGTGATCCATGGACATTTGGTATATTTTAGTTGTATAATGTATTCTTGAATTGGACAGTTTTTATCATATAATGACCTAAATATTCGTAGAAAATTTTCGTATGCACAGTCAATGTCATTTGCTTGGTGTATTATTTCCCAGTTCTGAGCCACTAAGTCGTTTTTTAGGGCGTTGATGGATTCTTCTGACTTCACTCGTTTGTAATCTGTTTGTTTATCTAGCTTATTCTTGTAATTGCAGTAATAGATTGTAAAGACTGGCAAGTGGTCACTGATATCATTAATCAATAATCCACTTATTGTGTTGTTTTCGATTTCATTTGTGAATATATTATCAATCAAAGTGGCACAGTGGGATGTAATTCTACTGGGTCTGATGATTTTTGGAATTAGGCTCATACTGTACATTGTATTGACAAATTCCTCTGTAATGTTGTGTTTGTTAGGATTTAACAGGTCGATATTGAAATCTCCACAGATAAAAACTATTTTGCTATTTATTTGAGAAAACATGCCCTCTATCCATTCATTAAATATTTCAATGCTAGACCCAGGAGCCCTATATATACAGCTAATTATGACATTTTTGTGTTTTTCTTTACAGATTTCAATTGTTATACATTCCAGTAAGTTATCAACCACAGTTGTCATACAATCCAATACCCTAAAGTTTAACGACACATCCACATATATTGCTACTCCTCCTCCACCCTTGTTTTTTCTGTTATTATACCTGAGTTCATAACCATTTAGTTTGAAGTCTATCCCTTTGACCGTGTTGATCCATGTTTCAGATATGGCAATTATGTTGAATGGTTGTGTGAATTTATTTACATATTCCTTGATATTATTGAAATTTGCATACATACTCCTGCTATTAAAGTGTATAATTGATCGTTTGCCCTTTGATGTAATGTCCCGGTTATACTGGTCATCTGTGTAGTAAGCAGCATTTTGTTGTCATTGTTTAATATTCGGAGAAGAAATTATTGTCCGGGTCTATGTGTCATGTTCCAAAATCCTGTAGATTGTGATCAGAGTACTCACATGTTTTTAACTCCAGTTTGGTCTTGCTCGATATATCCTCTGATATATTTCGGTGTTAATTCCAGGTGTATTTGACTGCATTCCGTCAGTGTGTGTCATGATTGTGTGTGTGTCTGCATGTTACCTCATATTCCAATTGTTGATTATTGGTATTTGACCAGTCTCTGCGACATCTCTAATTACCAGCACTTTAGCTTCCTCCGGTGGCCCGTTGAGTTTGATCTTGCAGTTTGTGGTCCAGGTTGTTTTTGTTATTTTTTTCCTGTTTCTTGAGAGGTAGCGTGCGTTTTTGGCTATTTCGGCGTTGCGTTTGGTGAATGCTCGTTTAGGTATACATCCGTCCCTTCAGAACGTCTACCTTCTCTCTCAGCAGGAGCGCATCTTATGCTTTTCTATTTGAACAAACCGGATGATTATGGCCGGTTTGTCACTGCTATTTCTCCTTGGCAGAGGGTGGCATACCTCGATATTATTGCAGTTCAGGTGTATCCCTTTGGACTGCAGGAAGGAAGCCACCTGTTGCTCCGTTGAGCCAACATCCAGTTCACCGTGCCCCCCCTCGCTGTCAGCTGTCACCGCCCGGGCGTATGACCGGGGTTTGACTTGCAGCCCGGAGACAATCACATTATTGATCCTGGTGTACTGTTCTAGCTCTTCTACTTTATTCTCCAGGTCGGCAAGTTGCTTATCTTTTTCGGCGTTTTGGATCCGTAAAGTTTTTACCTCTTTTACGAGGTCCAGAATACTGCTCTGAAGCTTTCTGACAGCAGTAACTTCCTCCGTCAGGAAGTTGAGCGACTTCTTTATGTCCTCAACATCCTCCTCCATCTGTAAATTCTTTTTAGGTCCCATAGCCTGATATCCCGATTGACTCTTGATTTATTTATTTTTTATTTTCGTAATTCGAAAATAGCCTAGATAGCTTAGCTACCGTCCGGTGGCGTCTGCAATGTTATATTTGTTTTGAGTCCTTCGTAATTCGAAAATAGCCTAGATAGCTTAGCTACCGTCCGGTGGCGTCTGCGATGTTGCTTCCATGCCTCTCAACAATATGAATCCACCAAGAATTAATGATGAACAGACCTGTGATATGCCCTGATGAAGTCTAGTTTTGTCTGTATTCTAATGAGATGCTGTATGCTCTGTTATAACCTATGCAGAGTTCATCTCAGCGCACAAGATTATGCGTCGACGCGTAGCAAAACGCGTCGTCCCAATTTTCATATGCTGCTGACCGTGTTTCGTCCACACTCGTCCACACAATGTCATAAGATTGACTGTAAAAGGAGATTCTTTATCAAGATATTATCTGTGACCCCCTTGTGCAGGTAGAACATTTATTTGGCTTTATAAGGACCTGGTAATGGCTCTTAGGCTGGACACCCACCTGTGAAACAGATGAAGTTAAGATGTTCTTCACAAGAGCGTTGCCTCCATGTGGAAGGTTCCCTACTGGACATGCCCCCACAGGGGCTGGAATGGTGTGAGCCTTCGTCCCATTGGGTGAAGTCCATTGGGTCACCGGACATCCAAAACCAGGAGCTTCCTGAAAGGGACCTACCAACATTGAAAGAGATTAAAGGGTTAGCTGGTTTAAAGGAAGAATAATGTGGCCAAATATTATGCTTTTGTTATATCCATGGTATTTTTTAAGACAAAGTGATGGACGGACAGATGATCATGAGGACTTGACTGCCTGATAGACACTAAGGCCTGGCCGGTACCTGCGCAGGCCCACCCAGAGGTGGCTGGTTAGTGGGAAGGGGGCGCGAGCCACCAGCTCATCAATCCTCTCCTGGTCTTCTGGGCCCCTGAGGCTCAGCAGGTTCCAGTGAGAGTCTCTGCAGTAGAGCAGGGCGTCTGACCAGCACAGCCGCGTCCCCACCAGAGTGATGTTCCTCCCCATCTCCTGTATGCTCATGGAGGGTGCAGCAGGCTCTGGGGATACAATTGACACCTTTGTTGTGGAAGTTCTACTCTCAGCACTGTACATCCACTGAAACAGTGGAAAGATAAATACAGCAATGCTGCTAATGCTCCTTTTGTGTCTATTCAGCAAACACAGAGCAACACAAAACATCAATGGAGAACTGTACAATGTAAAAAAGCGACTTTAATAAAATAAATAAAAACCTATAATATTTTGTTTACTGAATATTTATAATTTATTCAAAATTATTTTTTATCTTGAATTTGTCTATTTCAAGAATAAAATCCCACGCACAACTTGCAGTACCCTCGTGTACCACCAGTGGTGAGCGTAACACCTGCAGTACCCTTGAGTACTACCTGCAGTACCCTCTTGTAACCAGTGGTATACGTACCACAGGTTGAAAACACTGTAGGCTGATTGCCCTTTCTTGGATGCTTCTATCCAAAGCGTCGTACAATACTGCCGGTGAATACAGTAGGTATTATAGTAGGTAGCCCCGAGTGGTAAACCAACCCCTAACCCTGGCAGTCTTAATTCCATGCGCTACCAGTTGAGCTATAAAATTTGACTTGTGACCACTGATAGCTCAACTGGTACACCAATCCCACTTTGATGATCATGTAATGATGGACTGGGTTCCTACCTCCGTACACTTTAACCTCACACAACTGCAGGTAGCCTGTTCCATCAGAGGATCTGTAGAAGTTGATAAACCGTCCTTCCATTCCCCAACACTTGACAGTCTGAGTCAAGCAGCCTGGGTTATCATTGATGATGGCACACCTGAGAGAGAGAGAGAGAGAGAGAGAGAGAGAGAGAGAGAGAGAGAGAGAGAGAGAGAGAGAGAGAGAGAGAGAGAGAGAGAGAGAGAGGGAGAAAGAGAGAGGGTGAAAGAGAGGGTGAAAGAGAGAGAGAGAGAGAGAGAGAGAGAGAGAGAGAGAGAGAGAGAGAGAGAGAGGTGAAAGAGAGAGAGAGAGAGAGAGAGAGAGAGAGAGAGAGAGAGAGGGAGAGAGAGAGAGAGGGTGAAAGAGAGAGAGAGAGGGTGAAAGAGAGAGAGAGAGAGAAAGAGCGAGAGAGAGAGAGAGAGAGAGAGAGAGAGAGGTTGAAAGAGAGAGAGAGCGAGTGAAAGAGAGAGAGAGAGGGTGAAAGAGAGAGAGAGAGAGGGTGAAAGAGAGAGAGGGTGAAAGAGAGAGAGAGGGTGAAAGAGAGAGAGAGAGCGAGAGAGAGAGAGAGAGCGAGAGAGAGAGAGAGGGAGAAAGAGAGAGAGAGAGAGAGAGAGAGAGAGAGAGAGAGAGAGAGAGAGTGAAAGAGAGAGAGAGAGAGGTTGAAAGAGAGAGAGAGGGTGAAAGAGAGAGAGAGAGAGAGAGGTTGAAAGAGCGAGAGAGAGAGAGAGGGGGTGAAAGAGAGAGAGAGAGAGAGGGTGAAAGAGAGAGAGAGCGAGAGAGAGAGGGTGAAGAGAGAGAGAGAGAGAGAGGGTGAAAGAGAGAGAGAGAGAGAGAGAGAGAGAGAGAGAGAGAGAGAGAGAGAGAGAGAGAGAGAGAGAGAGAGAGAGAGAGAGAGAGAGAGAGAGAGAGAGAGAGAGAGAGAGAGAGAGAGAGAGAGAGAGAGAGAGAGAGAGAGAGAGAGAGAGAGGGTGAAAGAGAGAGAGAGCGAGAGAGGTTGAAAGAGAGAGAGAGAGTGAAAGAGAGAGAGAGAGGGTGTAAGAGAGAGAGAGGAGAGAGAGAGAGAGAGAGAGAGAGAGAGAGAGAGAGAGAGAGAGAGAGAGAGAGAGAGAGAGAATAAAGTATGTTATTTAGTCATTTACACCTTTATAAACAAAAATAATTGTTAGGAAGGTCCATGCAAGTGAATGGAGCAGTCTACAGCATTGGAAAGCCGTGTAATAAGTAAGGGATAATGTATAGAATGCCGGTCATTATCGGGAAAATAAGCCCCGACAGGGCGAACAGGACCCTAACGCGCAGCGACGGTCTTGCTGCCCACTGAAGGGGCTTAATTTGGTGGTAATAGGACCGACAACGTTCTATACATTATCCCGTTTATTACACGGCTACGTGCCAAAATGAAAAAAATACTAGACAATGGTGTCTTTTTACAATTTATTCATTAAAGCATTCGTAGTGTTGATCAGCAGAGAAATAGTCTGCCAAAGAGGTTGACGTCGCTTAGCAACCGAAGACGCTGGGGTTGAAAAGTTACCGGACTAGGCTACTTGAGGAGTAATACCAGAGACGTAATTATAGTAGGGATGCACCAAATTTTCGGCCACCGAAAATTTTCGGCCGCAAATGGCCCAAAAGCGCATTTTTGGTTTCGGGCCGAAATACTTTTATCACCGAAACAACACGGCCAAAACAGAAATATGTGATGACACAAACAAAAAGCGCGGCCAGCCCACGCTTGTCTGGATAAGCGCCAATATGTTTGCGGTGTGGACTATTTTCAATGTTTACGAGAATGACCGACGATTTGCAAAAATTGCAATGCCTTGATTTTAATGAAGTTAGTACAGTCATAACCATACATGCAATGGCACTATGGTTGCCGCGGTGTGGACATTTTCACACCGAGTGATACACCGGTATTACCGAGTATCAACTCTCCTCTCACACTCGGTGACAGCGTCTGGAAGCGGCCAATTCTCGGTGACAGCGTCTTTCTTATAACGTTCCATATATAATAGTATATAATATAATTGTATACATAATATCACGGTGGCCGTAGCGCGAGGAGGTCTCGTAGGGGTTGGGCTTCACGGGGTTTGTTTACCGCGTTGCTATGATTACCGGTCTTGCGTGTTCCAACGCTTTATTAGGTAGCCTATCTATTAGGTTTGTGTATGTATGTATATATGTATGTATGTGTATGTATACACACACACACACACACACACTATATATATATATATTTTTTTTAGTGTTTGTTAACACATTTTTAGTGTTTGTTAACATATACTGTATGTATGTGTATATATATATATATATTAATATATATATATATAATATATATAATATATATATATATATATATATATATATGTATATATATATATATATATTAAAAACATTAAAAAAAGCAGCCTCAAAGGTACTAATATTGGCATAATAATTTCTTTCGGTGTTTCGGTTTTCGGCCTTGGTTTCCTCATTTTCGGTTTTCGGTTTCGGCCAAGAATTTTCATTTCGGTGCATCCCTACATTATAGGCAAAAAGTCCTTTGTTTACCATGCCCATGCAATGGAACGGAGCGTTTCACGGCATTGAGAAGACCTGTGTAATAATCCATAATAATTCAACTCGAATTTTTATTTATTTATTTGTTGTGGTTTGTATAAGTGGTGGGGACAAAATGAAGCTTTACGAAATCTGGTGGAGACGCGTCCCCGGCGTAATTGACGCCTATGCCTTTAGTCAAAGACATTTAAAAGTAGGTGAAAGTCATTAGGATCACCTGAAACGATTTGGCTGGGCGTCTGATCATATTGAGTGGAAAAATGCTAGGTGAGACAAAATTATTCCCCTGGATTGTCGCGGTTGCGCGTAGTGAATCAATGAGTTATCTTCCAAGCTGTTGAAAGCCTCTCTGTATAGATAGGTATTCTTTAGTTGGACCTGGATCTCTGAAACCTGGTACACACCAGGCAGCTCCAGCCTCCACCATGGTTTAGCCTGTAAATTGGTAAGGCTGCAACTGTTGTGGTCCCACTGAGGGTCGCTGTTCCCATCGATGGCGTGCTCAGCCTCCCCTCCCCCATGCAGGTATGTTGTAGACTGAATAGCTGTGCCGTGCAATGCCACGTTAACGTGATCTGCAGCTTCATGGAGAAAGAAACCATGGAATAGTTTTTTAATTCATATTCTAGTGCATAAAACACATTGAAATACTCACCTGTTGGGATAACCTGCCATCTGCCCCTAAGTGGGGCGCATAGAAATACCTAAAAATCCAGGTGACATCCACAGGAGGACCACAACACCTGGCGATGAGAAAAAACGATAGACTTAACAAATAAACACTTCAGATATTATCAGCTAATATTTAGGAGCATATATCCTGCAACTATTGTATTAATAATTATAATAATATTCTAACTATTCGTGGTAAGGAATCTTACAGGCGCCCCTGGGATCACAAAACAATTAAAAGGTGAACCTTATGCACATTCCATTTTTAGTAATTCAATATAATTAACTGGATAATGATGACTATGTAGTGCTGTGTGGAAAACCTACCAATGAAATGGCAGATGAGATGACTGGACCCCATGGTTCTGGAGAAACAAGATGCTCAGAAAATATATAATCCTGCTTCTAGGTTTACATTCATATTTACATTCTATTGAAAGTTCAAATTAATATTCTTTGAAATGAAGCTATTTGTAATTTACATATTACATTAATCTTAGGAGCTAAAAAGTAAGAAGTCTACCATACAGAAAAATATAATAAAATCCTAAACTACTTCTGTCTCTTGATCTTGAGATGGTAACTCACGCGCAGAGTCGTAGGGTCGCTTCTGCATGTGAATGAGTGTCTCAGGATACAAGCACCCAAGATAAACTTGGATTTGCATTTGCGGTCATCCAAAGGCTTTTTTTTTTGCAAATAATAGGCTACTGCTGAAGCGCCAACTATGAGGATGATTAGGGGAGATTCGATGCAGGAAAGAAACAGTGAGAGACATGAGGTGAATTTAACCCAAACATTTCTTTTTATTCCAACAGAACCCGTCTTGGTTTGAGGGACAGGGGAGGACTGCTAAGCAAGGCTGGATGAGCTCAATAGTCGGGCCAGGGTGGAGCCAGATGCCCTTTAGTACTTTTTTTCAGTAACCTTCACTACCTTGCATCTGATTAGTTTGGTTCTCATTCTGAGGCAACATGGTGTTGATTATTGGGATGCTTCTAACCCATTTGTTTAACCGACGCCGGTGTGGATTGAGAGGGAGCTACGTGCTACCATAGACTAGAAGATACAGAGCTGCTGGAGCCTGTACGACCGCAGAGGTTTCTAGTATAGTGATGTTTGTTACAATTTATTTGTAAATGTATTGTTTATATATTATGCACTTTGCATAATATATAATACAAAGGCTCAGTTCCTACAATCGATCATTTCCCCTATTTGGCAAAGAAAGACCTCCTCTATGTAGAACCCTATTAGTGTAGCCGCTAGCATCCCAATGGTATCCGCGGGTCATTCCGACATACTGCCACTCCGACATTGACGTCTAATTGTCGTAATAGCGGCACTTCCATTGATTGAAAACGTCCCACCACTCCGACAATTTTTGTTTCCATTGTCGGAATGGCGGTACTTTCCTTTTTTGGAAACGTTCCGCCATTCCGACATAAGGTCATTAAATGTGTAGGTTAATAATGATCACCGCCTCCCTGCCTGCCCATCTCTCTCCTCTAACAGCACTTTGATCTGGTACCGCCTTGTCACATCCATCTCGATTATTAAAGGCATTTTTATTAATTATATTTTTATTATTGGGCGCTGTGCTACTTCATTTTCAGCTGTGGTCGAGAGAGCTAGAGAGTTATTGGAGAGAGGGACCGCTCGCGGTGAATCAGATCAGTGGATGTTGTTTTTTGTATCACAGTGGGTTACAGTGCCTACATTCAGAGATCAGTGTTTTCATGGGGGTCCTGGACCCTGCATTTTTTGATGTCTCCTGTAGCCTGGCCGGGGTCTGGCTCCAAGTTTATTATAAGACAATTTTATCTGCAGACGCACCGTGGCATGCGTAAACACATATTTGACTACTTCGTGCTTGTTGCTATTTTTTTTTTTTTTAAAGTTACTTTCGTTTCTTTTGATTTTTGTGCTGTTATGGAGCCGTCCTGCCATAATTGTAAACCTTGTGTGCGTATGCGTTAAAGTGCATTAGTGGGACGAGGGTTTACAACGCGTCAACGTAAGCCGCGCACAACACACACACGACAAACACACACACACACACACACACACACACAAACCACCAACCGCGACACACACACAACACCACCCCCCCCGCAACCGGGAAGTGCAGTGGGCGCTGCGCACCCCACACACACTTTCATTTTCCCACTCGACTTTATGGACAGGCGGAGGGGGGGGGGGGGGCTTTTGCGGTTCTGTGTCTGTGTGTATTGGTTTTATATGCCGCTGTGGATGGGCGTGTTTTGGTTCCAGTTGAAATACTGCTCTAGACTAGTAGCGACTTTTTTTGGCTTATTGCTTCCCTGGAACCCCCGTGAGCTGGCTTAGGTCCGCATTGCGCGGATGCGTTGTGCTTTCTCTTCTATCCTTTTGTAAGATTGTTACAAACGTGCCTCGGCTAGTGTCTTCACTGTGATTGTAAATGGCGAGACTTGGCGTTTGTTGTTACTTTCTTCGCTAATTCCATGGCCTGGATATCGCTCCGATGGCTAAATGTCTTAACATGAAAAAAAGAAATAACAAGGCTTGTCGGGAACTGGCGGGCGCACACTGTCGGATGCGGCCGTTTGATTCGGGCATGGTGTATGGTCTGATGGTGAC
>OLKM01004793.1:0-20032 GCA_900291075.1 Melanogrammus aeglefinus | reverse complement strand
AACCAAAAAATGACTTCACATGCTGTTGGTCTTTTTATAAGAATTTATTTGTCACGCTAAAGCTATTCATAGTGCTGATCAGGCAGAAGCACCAATAGTCCGCAAAAGAACGTTGCGTCGCTTAGCTAACGCGAAGACGGCTGTGGTTGAAAAGTTAGCCCGGACTACTTGAGGGAGTGATACGCAAGACGTTCATTATTGGCTTCAAAGTCCTTATGTTTGTCTTGACAGCAAGTCAAATAATACATAGCAATGATTGGTTAAATGTATCAAATAGTGAATTCCACCGCCGAGGACAGTTGTGAAGAGGCCCATGGCAACGTGAATGGAGCGTTCTAGCAAAGCATTGAGAATAAAACCCTGGTAATTACATTGAGACTCGATTTTTCTTTTGTGGGTCGGTTGCAAAATGAAATCTTCGACAAAAATCGTTGCGTGGGCGCGGCCCCGCTACATGGCGGGCATAATCGACGAATTTCGGTGCATAAGCTGGCGAACGGCCATATGGGCGCTAGCGTGGTAGGGTTCGCCAGTGGAAATAACATGCCATATTTCCTTACACTAAGCGGCGTCCGGGCAGCTTGGCCCAGATACATGCTGGTAAAAAAGGTAGTTACCGCTGACTACTTTTTGTTAGCCTAACTTTTTTTACCGAGCGTGCTGCTATGGGGATGGGGTGCGGCGACCGCAGCGAAGGGCGACTCGATGAACCGGGCCATTGGAGATCGGAGACTGGGGCACTCCTGTTCACATCAAAAATGGTTTTTTTTCTGTTTCTTCGTATGCGAGACATTATTGCCAGCAGTGTTGCCTAGCACTCGAGATATTTTATAGCTGTCACTGGTAAACAGAGACACTCATTTGTTGCTGGTAAAAGGACAGACAATATGCAACGGTATTGGCCTAAAATCACTCAAAAAGCAGGGAGGTTGGCGCTCCCCTGCAACATACGACAGGGCTGGCACCACAAAGCTGAATCGCTGCTGGTGCAGTGCCAATAATACTCTCACTCAGGGGCAATACAATGTGCCTGAGTTCGATGTAACGCAGGACAGGCAAAGATTCTTCACTGCTCGAGGTGCACCGCTCGTTAATGGGAGAGTGGAGACTTCAACCAAAAGAGGTGATAAGACTGAATGTCGGAAGCCACTATGGGTGCCCGTCAGTAGAACCCGTTTGCCTGCCAGAGAGAACACACAATGGTCCCCGTGTTCTTCTCTCTGAACCGATCACAGGCCCCGCGGCTAGGGGTGGAGCATTTGGCCGCAACGGGTGGTGGCCTACGCACACTCCTTTAGTCGCATTTTCCGCCCGCCAATTGGGCTCGGATAACCCGCGACTATTAGACATTAAGTGGAAGGAAAAGCGATGGGTCTAATTGCTTGTTTCTGGTTAGCCATTACGCAACGCGAAATGGCGCTCAGAAAGCAGTGGTTGGTGGAGATAAGCGCAAATGGCTTTATTCTCAGGCCACTGGCACACTCGCTGCTGTGCAGGGGATCTGTTATCCCAGGCTCGGGGGGAAATTTTGAAATGACGTGTACATCTCAAACGTCATGGTGGACCTGCACAGAATGTTAGTAATGACCATCGCCAATGCGCCAAGAGAGAGCCTTCAAATGTGCCGGCATAATTTGTATGGTAGGCTATTGTGGGCGTGCCTTTGTGAGGATATGGGTGTCAGGCTTGAGTGATGATGAATCGGCCTTAACCTCTAAGTGTTTGCGTGATTGATACTGTGTTGATATTTCCAACAGCAGATGAAATGTTCTCCATTGACAAGGGGAGAGAGGCTTTTTCTATACCGTTGACAAGTGTAATTCTCAGGCTGCCATATTCCCGAGCTTTTTCTGACAGTGTAATCCTCGGGGCTTGGCGTATCAGTTTGTCAAGGCATCCGTATTAACGGATAAGATAGTGGAGACATGCACCCGGCTTGGCACACGTAAGTGGGAACATGCATCCCCGTTGGTCCGTTGTTTCCTGGCGGGAGCGTGGTTGTTGCACCTTGATGTCAACGAACCTCTATCATCTTGATTGAAATTGTACCGCTGGGTGTTGGGAGCTTTATCCAGAGCCTCCATTTCGAACCACTGTCAAAAGTGGACAGCGAAAACGACTTGTCACTTAAGAAGCACCGCATTGCTCATAGGGTTTAGACTCAGCAAACAGGGTTGGTGAGGCTCTATGTCACGCTTTATCACCTGGCATCGTCATGGGGCATTGGCGTTTTGGCTCCGGGGACTTTAAGGTGTCGCTAAGCGGGGCTGATACCGAGTCATATATTCCTAAATGAGCGCAATGGACACGTCCTATTTGCGTGACCGTGTCTCGGAAGGCCCTTTTCGCATGGAAGTTTAACGTAGGCTTCCTTCCATCAGGCTGGCTGCACATCTGGAAGGAACACACAAGCGTCAATACAATCGTGTGTCGCTGTGGCGCATAGGCTCTGAGCCTTATGTGTCAAGGAAGTCTATCACGTTTCAGGCGACACGTGCTAATGCGTGGAAAGGGCCGGATCAATTGTTCATTGTCTGGTCGCTCTAATCTAAGGGTAAGCCTATCATAAACGAACAGCCGTTTAATTGTCAAGCATTGGGTTGTTGAGTGGCTATAGGGGGGCTTTGGATATTCAGGCCAATATCTTTGGATATTCAGATCTCTTATCTATACGCGGGCGCTAGATTTTAAGACGTATACTACGATTATTCAACATCATTGGAAAGCTGAATAGGTTTGTCAGTTTTTCAATAATAGTCCGTGCCTGAACATTACATGCTGTTGTCGTTTTGTATATCTGATAGTAAGGCAATAGGCAACACTGCTCAGAAGCAAGGTAAAAAATACCACTCAAAAAATATTTAATAACTGTTACTAAAACGCAGTGGCTACCTAGTGCATTGGAAAGAGAGATGAAAGGAGACTAATGTTTCACTCTTTCAATTGGGGGCCTCTAGATTTGTAATCTTTAGTCGTTGGTTATCTAACAACCAATACAGTAATTAGAAATTGTGTAAAAGTCTCGAATTAGCATATACGGGGGCGGCGCTCAATTATGGCATAAGATGGATTAAACTTTATAGAAAATTTTCAATTTGTTGTATATCAACTGCATGTTGGCTGACATTTACCTCAGCTTATTAAAAACTTCTAAGACCAAGGAGTGCCCTGTTTCTTAAATTCCTAAGCCTGACACCCAAGTTCCGAAAGGCTGGCCCAATGGAGCCATATACATATACAGTGGTCGATTAAAACATTGTCTTCTGTTGACTACTTGTTAATGTTGGTTTACACATTAATATGGGAGACTTGACGGACACGACCACACACACACACACACACCACACACACACCATACACACACACACACACACACACACACACCACACACACCAACACAACACACACACACACACACACACACACACACACACTCGCTCTGATTGGTCAAAGTGTACATGAGACGTGGCAATTTTTTGGGGGGGGGCACACAGAGGCAGGGGAGAGCAAAGTGATGAGCAGATATTCTCAGAGCACTTCACCTACATATAGCTGACTGGCTATTATGACATTTTTGCCAAATATTACAGTAAAAAAATTACCCACCCTAGCTTTAAGTGGCAGCAGTAGATTTTGGGCCAGGCTTAAAACTAACTAAAACAGTGAAATAGTGTAGTTTGCTTTTCATATTGTAATGTTGAATGTTATTGTAGCATGTAGCCTGGGACTCTTTAAGTGTTTGTGTTGTGTTTTTTATCGTTGTATCCAGTTGTTTTAACTGTATCCGTTGTTATGCCAATTGTTCCCACGTTTAGCTTTCAATCTGTGTGGGTTGTTAATCACAGAGCGAGAAGGAGGGGCTCGGCCCGACAACTAACGTGCAGAGATGCAGGGGCAAGCTTCGTGCTTCGTAACAGAGACAGGGCAGAGTGCGACCGCACAGTGGCAATTTTATAAATGGTGAATGTAGGAGATAACTTCCCCTGCTAAAAGTATTTTATTGCAGTTATACCCAACCGGTATTTGCGAAAAATAAACACAGAAGTGAAAGATCTGTCACAAGACGATTGATACGTATCCGTGCACATTTTTAAGTGGGAATACGCAAATCCTGGTGCGTTCCTAGTGGGTATACGACGTATACCTGCGTATCACGTAGACTACACCACTGCTTATCGGGAAACCTTTGCATTGTGGGTAGGGAATACATTTAAGTTCATTGTTATTCCGGAACTTTCCTCCCCGTTATTCCGGCACTTTCCTTCCGGCAGCTTTCTGCTTCCTCCCAACGTCTAAAACTTTGAGAGAAATCTACAAGGGGCTTCTCCTTGTTTATGTATGGGTTTGAGTAACCGACGCGGAATATGTAGATAAAGTGCTCTGAGAATATCTTGCTCATCACTTTGCTCCTCCCCTGCCTCTCTTGTGTGTGCCGCCCCAAAATTGCCACCTGATTGTACACTTTTGACCAATTCAGAGCGAGGCTCCGATTTCGCCATTCTTATTGGCTGTGTGGCCGTCGCCGGTCACCTTGGGCAACACGACGATGGTGCGTCCCTGCGTGAGGCGTTCCACGAGCCTCGCGGTCTGACAGTTTTGCAAGTAGCTGTATGGCGGACAAACAAATGAATAGCAATGTCTTAATCAACAAGCCCTCTTGAATTTCCCATTCCCGCGGATAACCAAGCAACAACTAACACCACTAACCGTTGCGTTCACACCACCAAACGCGCAAAATTTGTCGCCCGTTCGCGTTTGTCGCCGAAGTTTTGTCGCGCCACACATCATTAATCTGTCGCCTGTGCAAGTTTTGTCGAATCTGTTCGCGCCACCGGTACGCCGATTCTCGTCTTGATCTCGGGAAGCTAAGGCAGGGTCGGGCCTGGCTAGTACTTGGATGGGAGACCCGCCTAGGAAAACCAGGTGCTGTTATGCTATGAGTTGCTCTGCGTCTGCGAGATACCGTCCCCAGCTATGGGTAAATAGTGGGTAGATGGCACCCAGCCTTGAAAGGCAACCCATCTAGAAGAAAGGCTACTTCAAAACCAATAAACCAAAGATGTTGCTCGGCGTCTCTTCCGATCCTCACAAGGGAAACGAACAAAAGAGGCGGAATAAAGCCGCGAACACACCCAAAAGCTGTTACCCTCGTACCATGTACGCGCGTAACGCAGCTAAAATGTTGGCTTGACCATTTTGTGTCCAAAAATGGTCAGATACGCGCGTGTAACGCGCGTAGATGACCGACCGGCCCAATTTCTCCCGCGCTCATTCTCTTTCCAAAAGCTCCGCAAACATGAAGGTTCACTACCATCGGTGAATGATAGAGCTTGGATCGGGTTAGATTAAATAATCTCGGATATAAATAACAATAATCGGGGTTAAATTAAACATGGTATACATGGTAATATATATAACACTTTGGTGTGTCTGTTGTGTTTTCCAGCATTCGTAGTGTTGATCAGCAGGGATATAGTCCGCCAAAGACGTTGAGGTTGCTTAGCAACCAGAAGACGCTGTCCATGCAAGTGAAGTGGAAGCGTTCCCTTCTTTTCGTCATAACTATTCAAAACCAACATCCTTCACATTTCACCGAGGCGAACATTATGAAAGTAAAATGCACATTTCTCTCGCTAGAAATGTTTACATAAACGCATTTAATGGCGTAAACTATGTTACTATTTCCACCCAAAATAAAGAAAGATGTCGGCCGGCCGTCTATGCTTCTGTGGCAAGCTCTCTCTGCCAGTGACGTCGGGTCAAGCTCAACGCTGATTGGCTATTGCGGCGCGTACGCGCGTAAAAAGTTCAATTTTTTGAACTCCTCGTACGCGCGTATATGTACGCGCGTCAATATACGCGCCTCATACGCGCCTAACGCGAGTAAAATGTTGCTTATACGCGTGTAACGCGTCTCATACGCGCGTAAACCAATGGTTCCCTATGGGAAAATGGCCGATTTTATACGCGTGATACGCGGGTAACGCTTTTGGTGTGGCCGTACCTTAACCGTGCGTTCACACCAAACGCGAAATTTGTCGCCCGTTCGCGTTGTCGCCGAAGTTTTGTCGCGCCACACATCATAATCTGTCGCTGTGCAAGTTTTGTCGAATCTGTCGCGCCACCGGTACGCCCGATCTCGGAAGCTAAGCAGGGTCGGGCCAGGTTAGATACTTGGATGGGAGACCGCCTAGGAAAACCATGTGCTGTATGCTATGAGTGCTCTGCGTCTGCGAGATACCGTCCCCAGCTATGGGTAAATAGTGGGTAGATGGCACCCAGCCTTGAAAGGCAACCCATTCTAGGAGAAAGGCTACTTCAAACAATAAAACACAAGATGTTGCTGCGCGTCTCTTCCGATCCTCACAAGGGAAACGAACAAAGGGCGGATAAGGCTATAATGACTGAAACAGCCGGAGTAGGATAGTGAGGAGTTGCGCCCCCACAGTCCTTAATTAGCATTAAGTCTACGGAGAAACCAGGCTGGAGACAAACGTTTGGACGACTCGTCTGAGGACGACAGAGAGAGAGAGAGCCGCCACAAACTCTTGACTCCAGGTCCTCCATTTCCACCAACCATGTCCGACATTGCATGTCTTTACCTTTTTAAAGACCAAAAGCATTTAAAGACAAGTTCTTAAAGACAAGCATTGCATGTCTTTTGCTTGAGCGGGAAGTGAACGCTACGTCACTCAATGAAGTGAACGCTGATTGGCTGTAATCACGCGTCATCACGCGAAATTCGCGTCAAAGTTGAAAAATTTGAACTCGAGCGAATCTGTCGCGCCACAAATCCACGTGAACGCGCTCGCCAGAAGACGGCGAAAGTGTGGCGCGACAAATCAACATTTGTCGCCAGTTTTCTCTCGCGAAAATTTCGCCCGATACGCGTCTCTACGTTCACTTTGTATGGGATATTGTCGCCCCGTCGCGTTTGGTGTGAACGCACGGTTAGGCTATAATGACTGAAACGGCCGGAGTAGGATAGTGAGGAGTTGCGCCCCACAGTCCTTAATTAGCATTGTATAAAGTCTAACAATGGAGAAACCAGCTGGAGACGACGTTGGACGACTCGTCTGAGGACGACATAGAGAGAGAGAGAGCGCCACAACTTGACCCCAGGTCCTCCATTTCACAACCATGTCCGACATTGCATGTCTTTACCTTTTTAAAGACAAAAGCATTTAAAGACAAGCATTGCATGTCTTTAGCTTGAGCGGGAAGTGAACGCTACGTCACTCAATGAAGTGAACGCTGATTGGCTGTAATCACGCGTCATCACGCGAAGTTCGCGTCAAAGTTGAAAAATTTGAACTCGAGCGAATCTGTCGCGCCACAAATCCACGTGAACGCGCTCGCCAGAAGACGGCGAAAGTGTGGCGCGACAAATCAACATTTGTCGCCAGTTTTCTCTCGCGAAAATTTCGCCCGATACGCGTCTCTACGTTCACTTTGTATGGGATCTTGTCGCCCCGTCGCGTTTGGTGTGAACGCACGGTAAGACAGCGAAAAAAAGAAGAGGAAAAGACACTTGTTGAAAGGACAGCAACTAAAAGGGAGGCGGAGAGCCTCAAAATAAAACCAGAGTTAAACATTGGCGTGGGCTTATGAGCGATGGAGAGTTACGTGACCCTGAGAAACTTAAATCGGACGCTGAGATGGCTACAGTTCTTATAGACAGTAAGAAAGTGTTATCTCTCCATGGTATATTGTGATAAATATGTAAAGTGTCGGCTGGTATGGTTTTTTTACTAGGCAAAGCCACGATAACCGGTTACATTACGGGTTTCTGTAATGTAACCGTTTCAATACAGTTCTGTAGGATTTCGCGCTGTCGCCGAAGTTTTGTCGTGCCACAAATCATAATCTGTCGCTGTGCAAGTTTTGTCGAATTTGTCGCGCCACAACACGATAACCAACCACCATTGCCTTGTCTTTAACTTTTGTGGAAGAGGGAGAGACGTCGGAGGACCCGACGCAGTCTATTCATAATATTGTAATGACCACAGAAGAGGCAGTGAATGAAGTATTGATTAGACAGATTTATTAGATGGGCCTACCTAAGGCTGCCACGATTAGTCGACTAGTCACGACTACGTCGACTATTAAAATCGTCGACAACTAATTCAATAAGTCGACGCGTCTCTTTTTTTTAAACTTTGTTTTTTCTCTAAACTGCTGCGGGTACCCTCCACTGCTGCATCTGCCTTTTCTGTCCTTGACACACATGCGCAGTAGTGGTAATCTGCGTCAGCCGCGTGATTGTCACCGGAAGTTTATCAGATGGGCTCTGTGCCGTGTTCCAATACCCGTACTGTCCGTACTTACTAGCCAAAATTTGAGTACACAGTACGTTCCAATTTCAGATCCGGCGAAAAGAAGTACACTTCAAGACCCGGATGTCGTACTCAAAACGGGCTAATCGTGAAGTGTGGATCGAAGGACACTCTCCGCTACTCAACGGCAGCCATCTTTAGCTACGTAGCGGAAGAGGCGGAGGCCAGGCTGAGCGCTCAACCTCGAAAAATAATAATGGATACCGAATAGTGACAGCGCCTGCAGCTGGCGGCTGTCGCAATCGTCATTTCCGGTAAGTGCACCCCAACAGTTGCTACTCGATTTTGGAACAGCACTCACAATCTGAAAAAATAGTGTAACTCAAGTGAGTTCGGATAGTATAGTGCAGAAAAGTGTTACTTCCTTTAAGTATACTCATGGAAGTACGGGTATTGGAACACGCGGCACTGGTAGGCTAATCATGGCTACCCGGCGGCGCAGCGGAGTATTTAAAAAAAAAAAAAAAAAAAAAAGAATTTAAAAAAGAATTAAAAAAAAAAAAAAGAAAAAGTGTGCAATGCAATATCTGCAAGGCAGAACTTGCCTTTCACGGCAGCACAAGTGCGATGCACGAAGCACCTGAAAAGGAAGCACGTCGTGGCTGACAACGACGATGAAGAGGGACCGTCGTCTAGGTAAGCTAACTGGCTAATTAGCTGCTAACATTAGCGTAAACAGAGCGCTAATTTATATTGATTCTAGCTGTAAACGTTGACATTAGCGATGACGATTTGATTCATAGCAGCAGCACACATATTTCATGTGTTTTTTGTAACATTATAACCGTGATGTGTTTTGAATAGGAAACGTGTTAACGCTAATGTTTTCTAACGTTATGTTTCAGTGCTAAGAGAGTACGTTCCTCTTCAATGGACTCCTATGTCACAAAGCCAGCTACATGTACTCCTCAGCAAGCAAATGTCCTGACTTGAGTCCATACTGAACATGTTGGTCACGGGACATGAGGACCACTGTCCATGTGTAGACGATGACGGGTTTAAAGAGATGATTAAACAGTTCAACCCAGATTATCATGACAACTACCTACCAGGCAGATCCCACTTCACCACAACTGATGGAGAGAAGAAATACCATGCAACCTTTGAGAAGGTCAGTCTCTCTTTCTCTCTCAATTTTCAATGTGATTTATTGTATGAATGTAATAAAACAATATTGGCCAAAGTAAACAATAACACAGAGTAAAATAAATAAATGATTTTAATTAATAGCCTAAAAGTTCATAGAGATCTCTCACTCACCACACACGTTTATTATTATAACCTACTTACCCGTATTTGATAGCTGAATTATTGAATTAATAAATAAATTTAAAGCTTGATGCATAAACTGACAAAATATTGTTAATAATGAAAAAGATACTTGTATATAATTTTCTTCCTAATGCTTACTATTCTTCCAAAATCATCTCATGTCTTTAAGGTAAAGGAGACCCTCAGAGGCATCAAAAAGTTCCCTCACTCTGACTGCTGATGTGTGGACCAGTCGTGCAACAGAGGCTTACCTTGGTGTGTCTTGCCATTTCCTGACTGAAGATTGGAAGATGAAGACCTTCAATCTTTCCACCATGCCTCTTGAGGAGAGGCATACTGGGTGCATAATATATATGACATGGATGGAAGAGGTTTTAGCAAAGTTTGACATTTTGCCCACAAAAATTAAAGCAGTAGTTCATGACAGTGGTTCCAACATGGTGGCAGCAATGGGACTGCTTGAAGAAAAACATGGATGGGCCTCTATCCGCTGTGCTGGACACACACTCCAGCTCGTAGTCAACACTGCACTCAAAGAAAACACCATCAGCATGAGCACTAGGTGCTGCTTAGGTAGCTAGTTCGAGCACTTTAAGAGAAGCGAGCCTGGCTAGTAAAAAGGTTAAAGATGAAACAGGAGCAATAATGAATGTTAAGAAAAAATGCACTGGTCCAGGATGTCAGTACAAGGTGGAACAGTTACATTCCCATATTGATAGAGAGACTCCTCGAACAACGGCTGGCCACTCACTGTGCCACTCTCTCTCCGGATCTCCCGAGGTTCACTCCAAGGGGGAAACACTCGGATTGTACTTTTGGAGAGGCCACACTCCCTTAAAAAGGTATGATCCTCTGAAATGGTGGAGGGAAAATGAGGGCCCACGCTGTCAAAAGCTAGCTAAATCTCTTTTCTGTGCATCCCTGCAACCTCCCACCCCGTCGGAGCGGATTTTCTCTGCAGCAGGAAACATCTTGCTCTCAAAAGAGAGAGCAAGCCTTTCTCCAAAACATGTAGAAATGCTAACTTTCCTGGCTATGAACAAGAGCATTGGTGTAGTTTGGGATTATATAGAGTCAGAGTGTAGTTAGTAAAGGTGAATGAGTTGTGAAGCACTGAGCACAAAATGCACTTTTTGTTATTTCAGTGTGAGACCAAATCTTTAATAATTCCATAGATTCAGGTGCCTACCTTATTGCAGCTATGTTTGATGCCAAAGAAAAATGGGGACAGAAAAGCCTTAAGTAGGCCTATTTATTTTTGTGTTGTTAAGGCCAATGCCTTATCCTTGTTCTCAGCTGTTTGCACTGTCTACACAGTTAAATAATTGTTTGTTACAAGCATATTTCATTAAAGGTTTAATGAACTATCATTTTAATTGTCTTCATTTTTAGTTAGCATATACCTTAAAACATTTTAA
Organism: Melanogrammus aeglefinus; assembly: GCA_900291075.1. Taxonomy (NCBI): domain Eukaryota; kingdom Metazoa; phylum Chordata; class Actinopteri; order Gadiformes; family Gadidae; genus Melanogrammus; species Melanogrammus aeglefinus. The sequence goes on along the minus strand of OLKM01004793.1, from coordinate 9,006 downwards.
AGCTGAAAGCTAATGATTGTATATATAAGAGAGCAGCTGCATGCTGGTGCGATAATAAGATGTTATGTTATATACATTAAATTTACGCATTATCCGATTAGTCGACTAATCGAAAAAAAGTCGGTGACTAGTGACTTCGAGTCTATATCAAAAATAATTCGTTTGTGTGGCAGCCCTAGGCCTACCTAATTAAACCGTTTGCAACCACACAAGACCGGAAACCTATAGCAACGCCGGTAAACAAACCCAGAGAAGCACCCAAATCCACTATGAGAGCTCCCCACGCTACGGCCATCCGGAGTTGCACAGAGCTTTTGGCCGTGATATTATTTATATTATAGCCAGCTACATGTACTGCCTCAGCAAGCAAATGTCCTGACTGAGTCCATATAGCTGAACATGGTTGGTCACGGACATGGAGACCACTGTTCCATGGTAGACGTCGATGACGGGTTTAAAGAGATGGATTAACACAGTTCAACCCATGATTATCATTGACAACTACCTACCAGAAGCCAGATCCCACTTCACCACACTGATGGAGAAGAAATACCATGCAACCTTTGAGGAAGCGTCAGTCTCTCTTTCTCTCTTCAATTTCAATGTGATTTTATTGGTATGAATGTAATAAAACAATATTGCCAAAGTAACAATAACACAGTAAAATAAATAAATGATTTAATAATTAGCCTAAAAGTTCATAGATCTCTCACTCACACACACGTTTATTATTTAACCTACTTACCTGTATTTGATAGCTGAATTATTGAATTAATAAATAAATTTAAAGCTTGATGCATAAACTGACAAATATTGTTAATAATGAAAAAAGATACTGTATATAATTTTCTTCCTAATGCTTACTATTCTTCCAAATCATCTCATGTCTTTAAGGTAAAGGAGACCCTCAGAGGCATCAAAAGTTCCCTCACTCTGACTGCTGATGTGTGGACCAGTCGTGCAACAGAGGCTTACCTTGGTGTGTCTTGCCATTTCCTGACTGAAGATTGGAAGATGAAGACCTTCAATCTTTCCACCATGCCTCTTGAGGAGAGGCATACTGGTGCAAATATAATGACATGGATGGAAGAGGTTTTAGCAAAGTTTGACATTTTGCCCACAAAAATAAAAGCAGTAGTTCATGACAGTGGTTCCAACATGGTGGCAGCAATGCGACTGCTTGAAGAAAAACATGGATGGGCCTCTATCCGCTGTGCTGGACACACACACTCCAGCTCCGTAGTCAACACTGCAACTCATAGAAAACACCCATTCAGTCAGAGCACTTAGGTGCTGCTAGGGTAGGCTAGTCGAGCACTTTAAGAGAAGCCAGACTGTGGCTTGTTAAAAAGTTTAAAGATGAAACAGGAGTCAAAATGAATGTTTAATGTAAAAATGGCACTGGTCCAGGATGTCGTTACTAAGGTGTGTAACGAGTACATTCCATATTGATAGAGAGACTCCTGAACAACGCTGGCCACTCACTGCCCACTCTCTCTCCGATCCCGAGGTCACTCCAAGGGGGAACACATCGGATGTTGTACTTTGGAGAGGCCACACTCCCTAAAAAGGATGATCCTCTGAAATGGTTGGAAGGGAAAATGAGGGCCTCACCGCTGTCATAGCTAGCTAAATCCTTTTCTGTGCATCCCTGCAACCTCCACCCCGTCGGAGAGCGGATTTTCTCTGGCAAGCAGGAAACATCTGCTCTCAAAAGAGTGCAAGCCTTTCTCCAAAACATGTAAGATAATGCTAACTTTCTTCTGGCTATGAACAAAGTGAGCTATTTGGTGTTGTTTTGGGATCTTTATATAGAGTTCAGAGTTGTAGTAAAAGGTGAATGAGTTGTGAGCACTGAGCACAAAATGCACTCTTTTGTATTTCAGATGTGAGACCAAATCTTTTAATAATTCCATAGATTCAGGTGCTCTACCCTTATGCAGCTATGTTTGATGCCAAAAGAAAAATGGGGACAGAAAAGCTCTTAAGTAGGCCTAGTATTTTTTTGTGTTGTTTAAGGCCAATGCCTTATCCTTGTTCTCAGAGCTGTTTGCACTGTCTACACAGTTAAATAATTGTTGTTACAAGCTATATTTCATTATCAAGTTTAAATGAACCTATTCATTTAATTGTTCTTCATTTTTTTAGTTAAGCACTATACCTTAAAACATTTAAAAGCTGGAAAAGCTAATGATTGTTTTTAATAGCCAGCAGCTGCATGCCTGGTGCGATAAAGATGGTATATTTTAACATTAAATTTTACGCTATTATCCGATTAGTCGACTAATTCGAAAAAAAAGTCCTGTGTGATAGACTAGTCGACTATCAAAATAATCGTTTGTGGCAGCCCTTGGCCTACCTAATAATAAACCGGTTGCAACACACCAGACCGGAAACCATTAGCCAACGCGCGGTAAACAACCCAGATAAGCCCAATCCCTATGTGAGCTCCCCACGCTACTCGCCATCCGGAGTTTTGCCACAGAGCTTTGGCTCGTGATATTATATATTATCTACTTATACTAGTAGTATAGAGCAGCACCGGCGAGAACGTCCGCTTGACCCTACCACGTCTCTGCTAGGCCTGGGACCATAATCGTCCCCAGAGCAGCTGTGCTGCCCTCTCTTCTTTGTACACTACTCTTATAACGCAAGAAAAATTAAGCGTTATTTGTAGTACAAGTTCATCACTTCAAACATGACCAGGTTTACTAGCTCTGGCAGCTTATGCTTAAGGAATATACAGTCTGCAATTAGTTTTGCTATCTTGCTTGGGCTGATCCAGCTACCTTCGTAGGCTACCAGCCGCCATTACAATGAATTTTAGATAAACATACATGGTATGTCTAGCTGAGTAGATGTTGAATGCTATATATGTGTGGCACACCCGGCCCATTGCCCAATTAAGGACATTGGAGAAACACCTGGTGGAACAACGTGGACAAGCGGGGCTTAAAACATAGCCTGCTTCTCCACTCATTCGGGCTCTCCCAGCCATGTGGATCGTGGACGGAGAGACTCCGGTCCCGTGGGTGACGGGATTTCCACACCCACGAAGGAGGGGACCGTGGATTAAACCTCCCACGGTTTTTGTTCTTTGGCTTTTGAGAGACCTTTATCGTTTGCTTCCTAAATAAACATGCCTTTGGCCGTTTCTTTTGGCAATCGGGTGTCCTGTTGGGAGGAGGTGGCTCACTTCACCGTGGCCGGGTTGCCACGCTGGTGGAGCGATGCGGCGCAAACTCGATCCGAGCTACGGGGCCATTTTTTGGACTGGCAACACCCCACCTCCAAGCAACCCCCCAAACCGAGACGACGCAGCCGGGGACACGCCGGATACGACGCCGCCGGAGACGACGCCGCCAGAGACGCCGCCGCCAGAGACGACGCCGCCGCCAGAGACGACGCCGCCGCCAGAGACGACGCCGCCGCCAGAGACGACGCCGCCGCCAGAGACGACGCCGCCGCCAGAGACGACGCCGCCGCCAGAGACGACGCCGCCGCCAGAGACGACGCCGCCGCCAGAGATCGACGGCCCTTGCACCGAGAATAGCTGCGGGGAGACGAGGCGAGCGGGAGACGAGGCGCAGCGGGGAGACGAGGCGCAGCGGGGACGAGGCGCAGCGCGGAGACGAGGCGCAGCTTCGGAGACGAGGCGCAGCGGGAGACGAGGCGCAGCCGGTGAGCGAGCGCAACGCGTTAGACGACGGTGTGACGGGAGTGTCATGAGGCCTGCGAGAGACAAGGCCCCACCGGCAGCGGAAGCGGCCATGCTGTGCGCCGGACCGCCGTCCTCCGAAAAGGCCACCCGAGGCTTCAGCCGAAGGGTGGGAGGAGTGTGCAACTCCGGGCCCATGCCAATTAAGGACATGCCAGAACACCTGTGAACAAGTTGGAGAAGCCGGGGTTAAAATAGCCTGCTTCTCCACTCATTCGGCTTGCTCTCCAGCCATGTGGATCGTGGACGGAGATGACCGTCCTTGGTGACGGATTCCACCCACGAAGGAGGGGACCGTGGGTTCCTCCCAGGTTTTTGTTCTTTGCTTTTGAGAGACTTTATGTTTGCCGTTTAAAATAAACATGGCCTTTTGGCCGATTCTTTTGGAATCGGTGGTCCTGCTTTGGAGGAGGTGGCTCTCTCCACCGTTTGCCGGGCGTTGCCACAATATGTACTTATGTTAGTTATCATGCTACTTAATGTTTTAATTACCTCGGAATCCGGACATGGTGTTTCGTTCTTCCTATCAGTTTAACTGAATTCACCGATGGAACGACGCTATAAAACTGACGTTCGGAACGAGGGAGGAGCTTACAGCAGGTAGGAGCATGGCAGGGAGGGACCAGAGAGAACGATGAATCTCTATGGCTGCTATTCTTCCCTAAATCGCCCACCCTTAGCTTTAACATCGTCTCCTGTAATGAATTGTAAAATTTGTACACATTTGATTCAACCAATGTGAAAAAAGTATGGCCGCCGCAGGGGATCCTGGAGCATCTTTTGCCCATTGATTGTGCTTCACTCGCGTGACCGAGGTTTCAACATTACGGTGTCGCCATATTATTTTCGGGCATTGCTCGATTGGAGACTGTATTTTTCAAAGTATGGCTGGGATTGAGAAGGTCTAGCGGGTGGTGAGGAGATTGTAAACGCGTACTGTCTGGTTGCACTGGCTACGACCGACGTAACCTGAAGCACAGAGTGAAATGTCCGATTTCTGGAGATTTGCGAGTGCGATTGCTTATTGCCGGCCAGAGTTCAACGGTTCGCGTCTAGTCCAGCGGTTTTCAAAAGGTGAAGGCTCGCCTCCCCGGGATATAAAACGGCGCCAAAGGGGAAGAGCGCGACACAATGACACAAGAAAAAAATACACCATCTGTTATGCAGCCTATATACAGGTAATTGTGCGGCGTCGCATTAAGTTTTCCTTTAAAATGCATCCTAACTTCAAACTTAGGGCAATAAAACTTCAACATTGTTCAGTTACGAACTATAACACGTAAAGCTCATTATTTTAGTTCATTTCCCCGTACGAAATCCCTCGATATTCGTTTGAACAGGTGTCCGAATTGAACAGTTGGGCGAGTACGCATCCAACATGGGCCCGGCTCCCTCTCTCATTATTCAGCTGTCGCTGCTGTGCCGTAGCAGTTCCAGTGATGTATTCCTGCCTTCATGAAGCTCAGACCACAGTTGATGACTGATATCAACCCAGCAATCCACGAATCTGCACACATAGTGGTACGACGCCGGCCTGTCCCCCGACCCTTACGATAGAACGTAGTGTTCGCCTTCTAAGGCCCCATCCACACGAACAGCCGTTTTTTGATGGTTCAAAACCGACATAGTCTGTGCACATATCGGCAACCGTCCAGGGGACCGGCGAATCACGTGCCCGAACCGCACCATTTCTGACAACCACCTCAGTTAGTTAGTTTCAATGCTATCTAGAGACCTATCGGTCTTATCGATGTTAGGATCAGTGTGTACACCTGAACACGCAAAACGACTGTATGGCGATTAAGCCACCCCACACCAAGCTGGGTACGTCAGAGTTCGTGATTTTCTTATATATAAAACCTAACCCCAGCATATGCCTTAAGTGCTAGGGCTACTTGCGGATCCATTGTTTTGATGCTCTCGTTGCTAGGCTACAATTGTTGCTGGAACTGGTACTGTCTCGCTCAGTCACTCGCACGCAACTACTGTGACAAAAATGTAAAAACAAACATTTTACAGTGGGGGCAAAAAAATATTTAGTCAGCCACCAAATTCGTGCGGTCTCCTCAACAAAAAGATGAGGCAACTGTGATAATTCATCAATAGGATATACCTCAGCTAATGATCGAGACAAAATGAAAAGGAAACGTAATTCTGAAAAATCACATGCTCTAGATTATTTAAAGAATATAATTTGCAAAATATATGGTAGAATTAAAGTCATTTGGATCAAAATACAAAAGGTCATCTCAATATTTGTTAACAACCTGCCCTTGTGGCAACGTTCTTAAGTCTTTACAAGGTTTCACACGCTGCTAGGTAATGGCCCATTCCTCCATGCAGATCTTCTCTAGAGCAGTGATGTTTAGGGCCTCGCTGACGGGAACCACAACTCTCAACTCCCTGCCGAAAGGATTTTCTATGAGGGTTTGAGATCTGCGCAGACTGGTCATAGCAGCCACTCCAGTTACCTCTGAAAATGCTTCTTACGAAGCCACTACTTCGTTGCCCGCTGGCGGCCGTTGTTTGGGGTACAATTGTCATGCTGAAAGGACCCAGCCACGTTTCACTTCAGTGCCCTTGGCTGATGCGAAGGAGGATTTTCACTCAAAATCTCACAAATACATGGCCCCATCTCATTCATTCTGTTCACAACAAGATCAGACATCCTTGTCCCTGTGCGGTAGAAAAAAATCAGTCCCATAAACATGATGTTTCACCCCATGTTCACTGTAGGATCATTGGTGTTGTCTTTGGATACAACTAGCATATTTTTCTCCTCCAAAACACGACGAGATGACGTAATCTTACGCAACAAAGCTTCTATATTAGGTTCAATCCTGACCATATGACATTCTCCCAATCCCTGGTTCTTCGGATCATCCCCAATGCCTCTCTAGCAAACTTCAACAATGCACTGGGCATTTAGCAGAATTGCGGGACACGTCTGTCACTGCAGGATTTGAGTCTCTGACGACAACGTAGTAGTGTGCTGATCGGTAGCCATATTGTTACTTCAGTCCCAGCTCCTCTGGCGGTCATTCCACTAGTCCCCCGTGTGGTTCTGGAGATTTTATTGTTCAACCACTTCTAGTGTGATCATTTTTCACACAGACGGTGAGATCGTTGCGTGGCAGCCCCAGCATCGAGGAGATTATCGTAAGGTCTGTATGTCTCCATTTCCTAAATAATTGCTCCACAGTTTGGATTTTCTTCCACCACCAAGCTAATTGCAGATTCAGACTTCCCAGACCGGTAGCAAGGTCTACAATTGTGTTATCGTGTCCATGACAGCTCTTATTGGACTCTGGCCATAAGTGGAGTTTGGTAGTGTGAATGTTTGAGAGTGTGGACAGTAACTTCAAACATATAATACTACATAATACTACATTACCAACAGTTCTGTCTATAACTCAGATACAAAGGTAAGTTATAAGCAATCTTGATTCCCTTAACGAGCTTAGAGATCTAGCTCCAAGATTGTTGTTTGACTGATAGGAGTTACAAACAGGTGCATTAAATACAGGTAACGGACGTGGCAGGACAGAGGAGCAACTCTTATGGCCGGTTCAGACTAGAGCGTCTTCGGAAAAAACCGAGAAACCACGAAAACCGACGGTTCCGAACCCGACCACGGCTCGGGGCTTTGGTCACTCACAAGAAGATGACTCCGGAGAGCCGGGTCGGAACGGTGGTTGCTCGTGTCTCGGGTCTCTTATGGAAAGCCAGGCCTAACAAGTACCCGAGAGGACCCGGCGATTGTAACAATCGAGTTGCCGTTTAGCGCGTTGTTACCGCTCAAGCAGAAAACACAAAAAAGGAAACACGAACTATATCGAAACATAAGCAAGAGAAGAAGCGGATAACCGTTACCGCTCTGCAACAGCACAATGAAACCTCCCAAAATATATAATGTCATAAATTTAAACAGATGAAATGTTCTACTGGATTAGATTAGACGTTAGCGCAAACGGACTAGAGAAGGATTACAGTACATGACCATTAAACAAAGACAATGACGACGTGGATTTATTCTATATTTTCAATCATGTTATCGGCCAGGGGTGGGGTGCTGGGCAGCGGCCGCCAGCCGCAAGTTCTATAGGCTTAAGGAAACAGAAGTATAGCTTTAAAAAACAAGTCTATTTAACGGCTCAGACCAACTTGATATTAAATCATAAAGCACTCAGGCCATTTCGGCGTTCCACGGGTTTTTAAGGGTGGTTTCGTTTTCGGAACTCGATATTTACAATAATGGCTCAAAGGGGCCAGTCGCGTTCGGTTCCATTTTCTCGCGTCCATCTCGGCTCGGAACTATAACTTTAACAATAAGTAGCTCCCAGGACCAGTCAAGGCTAATCCGTTAATTTTCATCGGATCCAGCTCATGGGAGTTCGAGATCAAGTTCAAATCAGAGACCCGTGAAAGACCTACTAAGTTTAGACCTAAGAAGACGATTACAGCCCGATTCTGCCACCAGATCTTTCGTCGCAGACAAAATTTGCGAAATCGTACAGCGATTTGGACAGGGGTCCGGCGACGAGACGAGTCTGTAATGTGACATCCTTAGCGTATCTGCATGTTTTCGTCTGCAAACGGTTCGAAAGCCCCACGAAACGAACATGTTTTGGCTGATCCGAATGTATATTCGACGGGATAATCGCAATGACCGTAGCCATCCATGGAGGAGACCCCGCCCCCAGTTACGTGACGGACTACTACGAACACAGACCTGGAGCGCAGTGCTTACCAACTGCACTCACTGCACTACGCTGAGTACACAGTAACTACTACAAAGAAATGAATGGCGACTATCCAATAGGGCAAGGAAGCAAGAATGCTTGATGGAAGAAAACGAGAGAAGAATGATACAAACATATGGAGAAACTTTCCGGTTGAAATGCGGCAGGTAAATTTGTATCGCTCATGTGTCACTCGCAACGCAACTACTGCTCAGACCTGTTGCTGCATTGAGCAGAATATAAAAACTACTGGAACCTGTTATGACAAAATGTAAAAAACATTATGTCAGTCTCTAACCTTCTTGCATTTTCGTAAATATCTTCGCTAAACTGTCGAATGACACAAAGTAAAGAGCCAGTCGGCACCCTCGAACTCTGGTATGTTGGCCAGGCTCTTCCCGAACGCGAGACAACGCTCACTCCGATATTTCCTGGCTCTGGTGATTCGCCTATCCGGCGTGTGACACTGTCTCTAAATCCGTGCACAGACAGTCTGAGAATCGTGTCAGGTCCTGAACCCCGGCCATTAAAGAAATTACAGGATCT
>OLKM01004792.1:0-20053 GCA_900291075.1 Melanogrammus aeglefinus | reverse complement strand
CCGAACCTGCGTTTTGGCAAAATCAGATCACTGCTCCATTCTACTGCTCCCTGCCTACAGGCAGAAAAACTCAAACAGGAAAGCCTGTGACCGCGGGCCCGTCCATCGATGGTTGACCAATCAGATCTGCCTTCCGTGGGACTGTTTCAGCATGGACACTATTGGGGTGTGTTTGAAAAAGTGATGACGTAAGCGGAATATGCGGATCAGTTCGGTCCTCATTCATTTGAGAAGTGGCCATAGGAGAACGTGGTTCCAAACTGTAAATATCCTAACATACGCCTAACCAGAAGCCTTTGCTGAACGGGGAAGGTCAGTTTAAGGGCTTAAGCAAACGTTACATGACGCTCACAGATCGGGGATATGACGGAATACAGGAAATGCGCGTATGAGCCAGAAGGCAATAAACAATGCAAAGAGGAAATACAGAGCCAAGGTGCCGAAGGCAAAACTACCATGGCTCAAACTCCAGAAACATGTGGTCTGGGATTAAAAACTATTACGGATTACAAGGGAAAAAACAACATTGCTGAGAAGGTGTCTGTGTAACTCTGGCCAGGATGAGCTGAATTATTTTTATGCACGCTTTGAGCATTAACTCCCCTGCCTGCGAGATGCCTATGGACCAGGACCCCTACCCACTGGAAATATCAAGGACAGAGGTGTGCAAATCCTTTAAAAGGTAAAACCCTTCACAAGGTCCCAGGCCCAGACGGCATCCGGCAGAGTACTGAAGGGGTGGCAGACCAGCTGGCGGATGTATTCACTCACCTCTTCAACACATCCTACAACAATCTGTGGTCCGACATGCTTCAAGAGCACCATTGTTCTGTGGCCAAGAAATCAAAAGCTCTCGTTTAAATGACTACTGCCCCGTAGCTCTTACATCGGTCATCATGAAGTGCTTTGAGCGGATAGTCAAAACCCACATCACCTCTTCTCTGCCTGACACCCTGGACCCTTTACGTTTGGCCTACAGGCCAAACAGGTCTACTGACGACGCCATCGCCCTCACACTCCACACTGCCCTCTTCCCACCTGGATCAGGGTACGCACTTATGTGAGAATGCTTTTATATTGCTTATAGCTCAGCATCAATACTATAGTGCCCTCTAAACTCATCACCAAGCTCATGGACCTGGGACTGAACACAGCCCTATGCAGCTGGATTCTGGATTTCCTGACGGGCAGACCCCAGGCTGTGAGGATAGGCAACAACACCTCCTCCACCTTGACTCTCAGTACTGGAGCACCGCAGGGCTGCGTGCTCAGTCCTCTCCTCTACTCACTGTTTACGCACGACTGTATGGGCACACACACGCTCAAATATAATTAATAGTTCGCTGACGACACCACAGTTCATTGGTTTAATCTCCAACAATAATGAGACAGCTCTACAGGGAGGAGGTGAGGGCCTTGTCAACATGGTGCCATGACAACAACCTCCACCTCAACGTCACCAAAACAAAGGAGCTCATAGTGGACTATAGGAAGCTGCAGGGAGGAGAGCACACCCCCATCCACATAGATGGGGCTGCAGTAGAGAGAGTCAGCAGCTTCAGGTTCCTTGGCGTACACATCACTGAGGACCTGTCCTGGTCACACCACACTGACACTGTTGTTAAGGCAGCAAGACAGCGGCTCTTCTTCCTCCGCAGAGACTGAGAAGGTTCGGTATGGGCTCCAGAATTACTCTGCAACTTTTACCGATGCAGCCATCGAGAGCATCCTGACCCGGCTGTATCACCAGCTGGTATGGAAACTGCAACGACCGGCGACCGTAAAGCTCTGCAGAGGGTCGTGAAAACCGCACAGCACATCACCAAGGTCTGATCTGCCATCCATACATGACCCTCTACACCCGAAGATGTTGGAGAAAAGCACAGCGCATTCTCAACGACCACAGCCACCCTAGCCAGGAACTGTTCACTCTGCTACCGTCAGGCAGACGGTATCGGAGCATCAAAACCAGAACCACCAGGTTTCAAGAACAGCTTTTTTTCCGAGCAGCACAAGAATTTTGAACTCCGCAAGTCCCTTAAATAGACACTCATAATATATGTTATATGTATTCTTTACATACATTGTTTACATGGTGTGTGTGTGTGTGTGTGTGTGTGTGTGTGTGTGTGTGTGTGTGTATATGTATGTATGTTTATGTATGTATGTATGTATGTATGTATGTACTATGTATGTATGTATGTATGTATGTATATATATATATATACACTGTACATATATTCTAGGTTTATTTTATCTAAAATTTGGGTTTCTTATTGCACTATATACGTTGTTACTCTTTTACTCTATACACTCTATACTATTTTAAATTTATTGTTTATTTATTATTTATTTATTTATTTATTAATTTATTGTTGCATTATTGAGGAGAGCTTGGAACACAAAATTTCATTGCCAGCTATGACTGCTTGCCTGTTATGTTGTGCATTTGACGAATAAACTAACTAACTAACTAGCCGCATACACCATCAGCCGCATACACCATCAGCCGCATACACCATCAGCCTCATACACCATCAGCAGCATACACCATCAGCAGCCGCCGCGCCGCCGCCGCCGCGCCGCCACCCACCAGCACCAGCAGGCCACCACCTGCAGGAGAGTGAAAATAATCAGACAAATCCTTGAATAGCCTGTAGGTCAATGAGTTTCCCCACACATGGACAAATTGCTGCCAAGTTGGGGAAGGGGTGGACAAGAAGCTTACATTAAGAAAAAAAAGAATGACACTACTGTGTGTCATAACATTTGAAAGCTTGTCAGTATGGCTTATATGGTTTTGTGTGGAATAATTTCTATTCATATATTTAATCCAGCAGCCTTTTCTAGGCTATATTTAAACAAAAGCAACCTAGTTTCTACTAGCTATAGCATCAGACACACAGTTACTCCAACACCGTAGCTCACACCGGTCAGGTTCAGCAGGTTTAACCTGTCGTTAATCAACCTTATTGATCCTAGTAATCCTACATCAATAACTAACTAAATAATAGTTGTCAGAGATTAGCTTACTTAACGGCTGGTGCAGTGATACCTTCACAGCTGGAGAAATCGAGTTTACTAACTAGCAGGCAATGACTGAAAATCGGTCGTCTACCAAGATAAAAATATATATAATTACGCTGTGCACATACAAATAAAGATCAATTTATGCTTCATAATGGCCCTCTGATATAATATAGAGGGTTGACAATTCAAAAGAGGTAGCAATTTAATCAATTTACCCCCGGAGATACCTTCACAGCTGATGAAGTCAAGCTAACAAACTAGCAGGCAATCGGTTGTCTACAAAGATAAAAATATACATAATTACTATAATTACTATTAATTAGTGCATATACAAATAAATATCAGTATATGCATCATAAAGGGCCTCTGATACAATATAGACCAGGGGTCTCAAATTCAATTTACCTGGGGGCCACTGGAGGTAGAGTCTGGGTGAGGCTGGGCCGCATCAAGTATTCCACAAAAAAGTACAAATATCCATTCTTCTCAAGCTTTACCATTAGCAGTGCTGCAACATGAATGCTTTTTTTTTTAACATGAAGGGCTCTTTTTAATATGAACGGCTCTTTAAAACATGAACCTTCTTCAGAATATGAACTGTCCTTCTGAACATATGGCTTTTCTTGCCTACTCCTCCTGATCACTGCTGCTCTTCATCTGTTCATCATTTTAACATGGGATATATAAATTTCAATTAATGTGGCGGCCTCAACTTGATACAAAACACTATTTCAAACCGTCGATATTTCCTCTCCCACTGGACACACAGGAAGACACACACACACACACACCTACCGACGTATCCAGGCCTATGCAGTTATAAAATGCAATCAAACATGTCAAAACATAGACATTTTCTATGAATAGCCTACCAACGTTTGCAGTGAGAAAAACTGACGCACATTACAACTTGAGGAACTCGGTTGCCAAGCGGTTAGTTTCAGATGCTTCAGTAAGCTCGAAATACATCAGAGGAGTCACACAGGAGAGAAGGACGTATCTCCAGCGCACACACACTTGGGAGAAGTCATATCATTGGCCCACGTACATTTCACCTCCGTCTTATGCAAGGTTTTTGTGCGCAGCAAGCTTTATAAATGAGGCCCCCGGGCAAGCGCAGCGACTCAGGAAAAAAACAGAAAAAAAAAGGCGACTGAACTTAGATGTCAAGTAGGGGTCCACAAAATGTCGTCTGGCGGGCCGCAATTGGCCAGCGGGCCGCGAGTTTGAAACCCCTGATATAGACAGTTGACAATTCAAAAGAGGTAGCTATTTAATGCACTTACTTAAGAAGTTACTCGACAGCCAGCAATGGTAATAAATGCTCTCCTACGCCGTAAATGGATGTTTTGGAACTATGCAAGGCTCCATACCCCGGAAGTAGGCGGCAAAAAATGCTACAACGGAGTCCAATGGAAGTGTCGCCACTCTTTTATATCTTTCACTCTGGGTTAGGAGTGAGTTTGGTTAGGGTAGGAGTAGGCTGGTTATGTATGTGGTTATGTATGTGGGCGTGGTCAGGTTATTAGTGGGCGTGGTTATGGTGTGTGGGCGTGGTCAGGGTATATATGGTTCTGGTTATGGTGTGTGGGTGTAAATTGGTGTGGTTATGGTGTGAGCGCGGTTAGGATGAAAATGGGTGTGGCTAGGATGTAAGTGGGTTTGTTTAGGGTCTGAGTAGTATACAATCTGAATTTAGATTATTAATTCAAGACTGTTCTCCACTGACCCTGACCCTGAGGACAGTGGGGTACGGGGTACTGACCCTGCTCTCTTCCACAGACCTACATCAGCTCTGTGTTGGTGTCGGTGAACCCCTACAAGGACCTGGAGATCTACACCAAGAACCACATGGAGCGCTACCGCGGGGTCAACTTCTACGAGGTCTCACCCCACATGTAAGTCTCCACCCCTCTCCCTTCCACCCGTCTCCCCCTCCACCCATCTCCCCTCCACCCGTCTCACCCTCCACCCGTCTCACCCTCCACCTGTCTCCTCCTCCACCTGTCTCCCCCTCCACCTGTCGCCCCCTCCACTCCCCTCCCCTCCACCCATCTCCACCCATCTGCTCCACCCTTCTCCCCTCCAGCCGTCTCCCCATCTACCTATCTCCTCCCACCCGTCTCCCCTCCACCCGTCTTTCATCGACAAATCTTACCCTCTCCCTCTCCACCCCTCTGCTCCACCCGTCTCCCCTCCACCCTTCATCCCTCCACCCGTGTCCCTCCAACCGTCTCCCTCTCCACCCGTGTCCCTACACCTGTCTCCCCTCCACCCATCTCCCGCTCTCCCTTTCCATCCGTCTCCCTCGCAACCCGTCTCCCCTCCACCCCTCTCACTATCCACCTGTCTCCCTCTCCATCCGTCTCCCCCTCCATCCCCTCCCTCCACCCAACCCCTCTCCCCTCCACCTGTCTGCTCCAGCCGTCTCTCCCTCCACCTCCACCCCTCTCCCCTCCATTTGTCTCCCCTCCAGCCGTGTCCCGCTCCACCCATATCCTCTCCACCCATCTCCCCTCCACCCGTCTGCTCCACCAGTCTCTCCCTCCATCTGTCTCCCCCTTCCCGTTTCCCCTCCACCTGTCTCCCCTCCACCCGTCTCCCGGCCACCCGTTTCTCCCTCCACCCGTCCCTCCCTGCCACCCGTCTCTCCCTCCACCCATCTCCCCCTCCACCCATCTTTGAACCTAAAAGGATGAGGCATTTCCACCCTGATCTCACTCTCTGGTTTGGTGACGTGTGTGTGTGTGTGTGTGTGTGTGTGTGTGTGTGTGTGTGTGTGTGTGTGTGTGTGTGTGTGTGTGTGTGTGTGTGTGTGTGTGTGTGTGTGTGTGTGTGTGTGTGTGTGTGTGTGTGTGTGTGTGTGTGTGTGTGTGTGTGTGTGTGAGTACTTTCCAATAAGACTCTTCCCACTATAGTCAGCGAGTATTGAAATATTGTGTGTGTGTTTACAGGAGTTGTAAATGGCATCTGGCAACTAGCCTAATGTTTGGCTGTAATACTGTGTGATTCACAACACGTCTCTCTCTCTCTCTCTCTCTCTCTCTCTCTCTCTCTCTCTCTCTCTCTCTCTCTCTCTCTCTCTCTCTCTCTCTCTCTCTCTCTCTCTCTCTCTCTCTCTCTCGCCTGATCGTACACACTTGTACACAACCCACAACAATTGTCCTCCCTTTACTATAAGAACGAGAGATAGGGGTATTCCTCTGCCCTTGATGTGACCATTACACAGACAAACACACCCTGGTGTCTTCAGCGCCGGTTGGTTCAAGTCAAAGCTGAAGCAACATGGAGCATTCTGCATTCTGGGATGTCTGCTCCTAAAGTGCTTTGTTTGTATTTCATGCATTATACGTTTGGATGAAATACCTACCAGGAATGAGGGCTGTTATTTAGTCTGGTTTGTTATTTGTTTTCTTAGATAAGGAGGTTAGCTCAAATGAATAATGTTGTGAGGAACCCCCTTGAGGTCCAGATGTGAAGATGGACTGATTAACTGGACTAGAGTTTTCTCTACTTCTAGTTATAATTAACAGCGGTAATTGTTCAATGGAAAGTGTGGTATACTATACATGCAAATCAATTATTAAATAGCTTTTACTGTTATTTAGGGATGAAAGTGCATTGACATTTTAAAATGCAAGGCAACTACTATAGGTTAGTTGAAAATAATAATCATCATTGAGATTAAACATCTCTTCGAGTGTCCTGGCCAAAAAAGGCAGCAGTAGCCTACAGTCACACATAGCATACACACAAAACATAAGAAAACTAAAACAGTCTGCAGGGGGGAAGGGGGATATCAATATCGCAAGACATTTCGGGAGGCTCAAGGAGGGGAGTAATATTAAGTTTGAGCTACAAAGTGTAGTCTTGTGGTGGACTCTTTAGACATAATTCACCAATCACCATACTGTTATTGACATGTTTTCGTTGCGTTAGGACACTGTCTCTTTAAGATCACATCACTTGTGTTGATATGCCGGTCGGCACAATGTTTGAATTTAACATTTTTTATGACAAAATGAACGACCTGCCGTTGCTTGTTAAGGTGAGAAATTGTCTCTTCCCTTCTTTTATCGCAATTTCTACAGTCTATAGACCATGGGCCGCAAGACATCATATCTGGCCCGCCAGATTATTTTGAAGTTATATTATTTTTTTATTTTTTTTATTGTCTTTGCTTAAAGGTAAAGGGTCGGATATAGTGAAAAAAAAAATCTTTCACAACCGTTTTTGAATTTAAATGTATCAAATCCTGCTACTACTCCAGGAAGGTTAGAGACACACCTCGTCACGGTCAGCCTAAGCTGCGAGGGGCTGAGCGGGAGAACTATGCAATATCAAATGAAACAGAACCCCCCTTTATGGCCTATATACAACAACCATGGCGACCCAACATTACTTATTTTTGTGTGAGATAATAATATATATATATATATATTATATATATATATTATATATATATATATATATATATATATAATATATATATATATTATATATATATATATATATTATATATACGCAGAGAAAGGGAGGAGCTGTTGACAAAAGTCCACAAAAATTTAAGACGCCAAGCTCTGAGACTTTGTTGTCTGACGCAAGTAGTCTCTGATGAGGCTAATTCGCCTACAGCTCTTTAGAATAATTAGCACATTCCCGAATGTCTTTATTTTTTTATGAATGAAGACAACCGCATGCAAGAATGAGTTCACGTCTCATCTGAGTGTGGCCTACAATCGTGATTATTTACAAGTGCAAAAATGCCAACATATTCTTTATTTTGCTTACCACTTGTTTTTTACCGTGACAAAAGCCTCGTAAGGACAGTTCCTCTGCGTCTCTCCTAGATCTTTCAACGTCTTTGCTTAATATGACTGCATCACCTTCTCTCACATGATCATCAGCTTGCGGATTTCACTTTCTCTCCAGTTGGAACTGCTCATGATGATATCACTGGTTGTCTCGGTTGAACCCTTTCTACAGACACTTTTACCTGGCAGACTGCTGGAGAACCAGGCTGACAACTGCACAACTTTTTCACTTTATCTTCATATTTAGGGTTAAGACTAAGAGTTATTGGGGGACAAGATCAGCAAATAAAGTCATTCAAATACCAATGGGATGTCCCCCGCTCGGCTACATTATGAAATTACTTATTTTTCTTTTTTTATGCAATAATCAAATCACGTTTTCAGTTTATAACATGATTAGGCATGACATTTACGTGATTAGGGCATACATTGTTGATATGTACGTCTTTTAAGAGTCACCTAGTGCTTGGTAGGCATATGACTACGCCAGCTGACGGGCCTGCGTCGCAATTCCAGATGCACTTTCATTAATACATTTCTTGAACTAGCCTTTGATAATGTTCTGGCCCGCCACCTACTGGCTGGAAAAAAAAATGGCCCGAGGCCGACCCCTGCTATCCACCTTATTCCGCCACGCCCCTTTTTAAATGTGTTTGTCTTCCGCTTTGTGTTGACACTTCCGGTCAGCTAGCTACAGCTAGATAGCTACATTGAAATACCCGGCGAATTACATTTACATTTAGGGCATTTAGCAGACGCTTTCATTTATCCAAAACAACTTACATCAGTTAATACACACATTGACACACTGACGGCAGAGTCAACCATGCAAGGCGACAGCCAGCTCGTCAGGAGCAGTTAGGGTTAAGTGTCTTGCTCAGGGACACATCATCAGCTAGGAGGAACTGGGGATCGAACTAGCAACCTTAAAAGACAACTGCTCTACCTCCTTAGCTAAGCCGACCCCGAATAAAGATGGAGAGGCTAACATGGGTAGAGAAAAAGAGAAAAACCATGTCAAAAGTTCGGATGGAGGGATTGTACTTCGTCACCCGAGGTTAATGAACTGTGTTGTGGGTGGATGACATGCGGAGGTGGCCTCAGGTGTCATATGGGGATATTTTTGTTTAATTATTTAGTGCTGTCGGTTGGCGTCGATGGGTCAGCCATGAAAGATTTCAAGAGCACCGAGGCGTATCAATATTTACATAGTGGAATGGTCGGTCGTGTTTTGCATTCCAAGCGAGGAATAGCTCTTTTTGAAATCTGCAGTCAACCCCAGTCATTCCAGCACACCAAGACTAAGAGCATTCTACTTCAGAGGCATGCTTCCTTTTGTTTCAGACGAGTATAATGAAGGTCGCCTGTTGCTCTGTGAGCGTTATATGCAGTTATGCAAATTATTACTTTACTTTACTTTTCTACTTGTTCATATTTTAACTATTTGTACATATTATTGGCTATTGTTTTTAATGTAATTCGTTTTTAGTATTATGTCAAAGCATTAACTCAAGGATTTAGCAAATGCCTTGTGTCAAGTTTTTTTTATTGACCCTCTGACAAAGACATCATGTTTGTGTATAAAAATACAGTTATAAGTTAAAGTTTGGTATTGATTTGTAAAAATGAACAATAGAAGCAATAGAAACAACAGTTTAACCATGTAACTATAGCAACTAATTGAATTTATAACTGATTGAACATCTTATTCCTCATCTTCTTGTATAATGTCCCCACGAAGACCTGAAGACTCTCAGAATCTTGTCACATTTCGGGGCAAGGTTAATTGGTACTGTTTAAGAGACTATTGTTTAAGAGACGTAGCTATGCGCCTCGTGTTGGTGGTGTCTTCGGACAAGGGAAGGCCTCTTCTGGTGAAAGCTGGCAGGACGAGCTTGACTTTACGTTCAAACAGGATAACAAATCCTCGGTCAGCCATCACCTCATCACCTGGACGTAGACTTCTTAATAGGACTAGTTGTTATAGATCCCAAAGTAAATTAATCAGCACAGCAGTTGAGGTCCTCTTGGGTGGGGTGGACTTAGGCACTGATCGTGCGGTGCCACCAGCTCGACACATCATCAGTTGTGTGCCCCAGCTTCATCAGGTGTTTCGGCCACTTAACACAATACACCCTCTGCTGGGGTTGGCCCACCACAGGCTGATCAGACCTGGGTGAGTGTCAAGCGGTGGCACCGCACGGTCACTTGGCAGCCCATGTTGCGTCCCTGCGTTTCAGCCACAGCCAGTGACTGCTCCGCTCTGCTGCAGTGGCAAGTTCTTTGATTGCCTTCCGTTGGGCCTGTCCTCTTATCCCCCCTCCTTCAGGAGCCTTGTGGTGGACCTTGCTGCAAAGCCTCTGCAGCCGACCTCCACTGGCCACACCTTCACGTTCCAGCCCCGCCCCTCTGCTTCAGCTGCTAAGTTGGCATACCGCAGCCTCTTCCGTTCAAATGCCTCATCGATGGCATCCTCAGCTCAACAATGAAAACATGCCGGCAGGATTTGGACCAGAGGACCAGGTCTGGTCACAGATTGATTGCTGCAATTTCGGGTGGAAAGGTGAGCCTCTGGTTGAGGTCCACCCGCATTTCCCAATCCCGGGCTCCGCTCAATGGGCCAGATTCCGGGGGAGATGACTTGGTCCTCCGTTTCTCCCCTTCCCGGACAAACATTTTCTGTGGGACGGTAGACTGGGCGTTTAGAGGCATGGCATTGGTGGATACCCTCTTGTTCTCAAGTTTGGCAGCCAAACACTTTAAGACCTGGTTGTGGCGCCAGGTGTTTCTTCCTTGGGTCAGGCTGGCTTTGCAACCCACCAAGATGTGTTTGAGGGTTGCTGAGGCTGCACATTTGTGACAGGCTGGGTCCTCTCCATACCAAAGATGAAGGTTGGTTGGAGAAGGCAGGACATCATATGTTAGCCTCGTAAACCCTCCTCCCCTGGAACTGCATTTCATTTCATTCTGAGGGAGAGTCTGGCCTCATCCCCGTTCTAAGCGTTTGGGGTGGGCGGCAGCTGGGCGGGAGTAGTAGCATTGACAGACAAACCCCATTCAGCCAATCAGCGTTTCAAAATAAGTGACGTCATCCAAATGAGCTGGCTTCACTGCTACGGCTCTACTCGTAACCGCAAAGTGGCATATTCGCAGCAGATTCGCAGGTAAACTATTAGAAAAATGGCTGCATCCAATGTAAATGACTTTTCTGTTCGATAGCTCCGCCATGTTTGTTGTGGTGAGTCGTGCAGTGCAGTGACGTTATCATCCGGGGCTTTGCGCCAGTCGGTCCCTGATTGGCCAACGTGCTGTGTCAATCACAGCGGCGACGCTGATTGGCTCGGCCTTCTGAGGGTTTCAGTCCAAACGCTTAGAATGGGGATGAGGCCAGATTCTCCCTCAGAATGAAATGAAATGCAGTTCCGGGAGAGGCGGGTTTACGAGGCTAATCATATGTGCCTCTTATGATGAAACTCAACCCGTTAGACTCCATGCTCCACAACTCGTTCCAGGTGATTTTCCTCCTCTCCACACCCTCCCACTTCATCCAGCGGCCTTGCTGAGCTTGGGAGACTGCTTTGGCACACCTAGCTGCTTCCTCCTGGTGGCAAACCTCCTCCACTACCATGTGCCGCTGTTCGGTTGGAGTAGCCTTTTGCCATGTGGGTGTTGTTGCTTCCAAACCAGGCCCCCTCTGCCATGTTGGATGTGCCCCACTATATCCCGGTGTCTGAGGGCGGTCTTTGCAACTGCAACTGCTGCAGATGGCTTCCATTTCCTCCCCGTTGCTAGGGTTGGAGCAGCACCTCTGACGAATGGATCTCGGGATTCTGTGAGGGTCATCTCCAGCCTTGTTTTGGCACATTTGTACTCCTCCACCATGCTTGAGATTGGTAGGGAGAGGGCTCCGTTGCCATACAGGCCAATGCTACTAAGGCATTTTGGCAGTCCAAGCCACTTCCTCACCTGTGCATTCACCAGTCTCTCTAGTCGATTGGCGTGGGATAAGGTGACCTCATAGACGGAGATTGGCCACATAAGACGGGGCAGCAGTCCAAACTGAAAGCACCACAGCTTTAATTTCCCCGGGAGAGCAGTGTTGTTAATCTGCTTGAGGCCCGTGATGGTATCCTGCCTGAGTTGTTCCACCTGCTTCGAGTCTTTAAGTTCTGCACTATACCAGCGGCCAAGGTTTTTTATTGGCTTCCAGTAGAAACCCTGAGTTGGCTGTGATGAACTTGTCACTGCATCTCCCACCATATGCTCGAGAGATGAACGTAATCAAACCACATGGTGAAATAGCTATGAGGAACTTGATTGTATTATGTCCATAGTAATGACTGTAAGACTCGCCTCTTGAGTCCAGATTGTGAGCCTTCTGAAGAGAGGTCTCAGAACAGTTGATTACGCATGTGGTTAAGGGATAATGTTCCTTGAAGCTCTGTGGCATCGTTGCCTGGCTTGTCTCCCTGAGCAGCTATGGAACATTGCACCTCATCTTCTCCTCCATGAAGTCCAGCCACTGAGAGATTATCCTACTGACCACAGACTGAGACACTCTGAACCTCTCTGCGATGTCGTCCTGCAATAGGTTCAGCCTGAGCTCCATCAGGGTCATCGACAGTTGATCCTTGGGATGTAGCTGAGAGATGCTGCATCCTTCTTTCAGGTCGTCGGATAGAGCCTCAAAGGCATCCACTGACAACCCAGTGTACAGTAGACACAGCCGATCATTCTGGAGAAGTTCGGTGTGTGCAAGATGTTGTTCAGGACACTGTGTTGCCTAGTCATGGAGGAGAGGACAATGGAGTGAGACACTGACAGCATAGATGTGATGTTCCATGAATGTATACTTCCCCTGTGTAGAAGCATCACAGTGTGTCATCCCATCAGTCTCCTGGATTGCAGAGTTGGTTAAGGGTTCTGTCGAAATAACAGCATCAGACATCAGTAAGTTATCAACGATAAGGTTAATCATTTTGCTGCCTTTCAACATAACCAGTCCTAGACATCAGATTAGAAAGCCTTGAACTAATCTTATCTTGTTATGCTGTTCATTTATTGAGGTCAAGCAAGGCATAGTTACAGGTACATGCTGATCATACTCATTAGATGCTAGCTGGCTAACGACTAGTGAAATTGATAGCTTTTAGTGCTAAAATGTTATATTACCTTGGAGCCTCACAAGCATCCGGGAAGCTTTTTTTGCCAGAGGAATAACATATCCCAACCATTTCTCGGGGTATGGGTGTTGGTCTGATGGTCTGCCGTCCACAAAATGAAAACAACAGAGTAGGGTTTTTTCGGAGGGTTCTTCAAATTTAGCGCCTTTAGCCGCATACGCCGGTCCTCATCGCTGGATGGCGGAGGATGAAGATTGAAGGTTGCCCCACAACATCTGCCCTGGTTTTCCTGTCTACAACGTAGCATTGTTGCAAGGATACCAGTCTTTTATTCCAGTTGTTATGGCAACCCCGCACAGAACAAATAATGCTGGTCATCTTGACTAAAATTGCTAATGCATGGTGCCACTGATAACGGACAGAGTTGCTCAACCGGAAGATGGAACACAAAACGGAACCAATATGGCGCCCCCCTTGTTTACGCGCGGAATAAGGTGGATAGACAGAACGTCTTAGGGCCTAGACATAGTCAACGCGAGCAACGCGCGTAAGCGACGCGAATGACGCGAGCGACGCGCTTCCTTTTATGGTTAGGGCCCAGACATAGTCAACGCATCGCTACGCATACGCGTCCAGAAAGCTACGCATCGCTACGCTTCGGCCGCCATTATGCGTCGACGCGTAGCAAAACGCGTCCACCCAATTTTTGATACGCGACGCGCCGATCCGTGCAATACTATGCGTTGTCGGTGGGGGCGATACTGCAAATATTGCAAACCTTTGGGAAGCCCCGATCGGGTTCCGGTGGTTTTGGTGAGAGATCTCCGGTGGTTTTGGCCTATCTCTGCGTTTCCTGCGTTGCCGCCGATGTAAAAGGAGCAATAAAATGCACTCTTCTGCATTGCCCGCGACGTTTGCGTATGCTGTATAAACCATAAAAGGAAGCGCGTCGCTCGCGTCATTCGCGTCGCTTACGCGCGTTGCTCGCATTGACTATGTCTGGGCCCTTATACAGCATACGCAAACGTCGCGGGCAATGCACGACATGCAACACACCATCAGGCCACGGGTGGCAGCAGAGTCACCGGTGTTTTCACGCTTGACGTTGCGGGTGACCGTGACATTCGTGACATTCTGATCAAAATGGCTACGGAAGAAGAGTGCATTTTATTGCTCCTTTTACATCGGCGGCAACGCAGGAAACGCAGAGATAGGCCAAAACCACCGGAGATCTCTCACCAAAACCACCGGAACCCGATCGGGGCTTCCCAAAGGTTTGCAATATTTGCAGTATCGCCCCCACCGACAACGCATAGTATTGCACGGATCGGCGCGTCGCGTATCAAAAATTGGGAGGAAGCGTTTTGCTACGCGTCGACGCATAATGGCGGCCGAAGCGTAGCGATGCGTAGCTTTCTGGACGCGTATGCGTAGCGATGCGTTGACTATGTCTGGGCCCTTACCTGCGAGAGTTTGTCGCTGCCGTTGTCTTGACGTGCGGTGTGTGCGTGTGTGTGTTCGCGGCTGTCTGCTCTTACGTGTATGTGTCGCTGCTTTTGTCTTGATGTGCGCGCGCGCGTGTGTGTGTGTGCGCGTTTCCGTGTATGTTTGTGTGTGTGTGCGGTGTGTAGGTGCGTGTGTCAATGGCATAGCCGTTATGTTTAAGGGCGAGGGTCGCTGCGGTGTGTCCGCGTGCGTGTGTCCGCGTGCGTGTGTGTTCTGACCTGCGCGCGTGTTGATGGTGGAGCCGTTATATTTAAAACATAATGTCTTACCTCGGCGAGTGTGTAGCTGCCTTTGTCTTGACGCGCGTGTGTGCGTTTCCGTGTATGTGCCTGTGTCTGTGCCGTGTGTATGCGGTACAGGCCTGCTATTATAGTAGTAAGATTTCTACAGTTTATAGACAGAACGTCTTACCTGGGAGAGTTTGTTGATGGCGGAGCCGTTATGTTTCAAAACATAACGTCTTACCTGGGCGAGTGTGACGCTGCGGGGTGTGCGTTTGTGTGCTTACCTGGGCGCGTGTGTCGATGGCAGAGCCGTTATGTTTAAAAACATAACGTCTTACCTGGGCGAGTGTGGCTGCAGTGTGTGCAAGTGCGTGTGTGCAAGTGCGTGTGTAATAACTGCGTGTGTCGATGGCGGAGCCGTTATGTTTAAAAACATAACGTCTTACCTGGGCGTGTGTCGCTGCGGTGTGTGCGCGTGCATGTGTGGTCTTACCTCGGCGTGTTTGTCACTGCCTTTAGGCCTATTTAGGGTCGTTTTAGACGCAGAGACGTAAGCACGTAATTTACACAAGGGACTTGTTTTAGACACGTTTTGATTTACGGTCCCCGTAAGGTTCCTTAAGGATTGCGCGTGTTGCAAGGGGATTCTCCGCCAGAACAGTAGGGGGAGCAACGAACGAATCTGTTGGCGTGGAAGTGGAAATCGTAGCGGAAGAAGAGTTGCAGTAGCTTTAGGTTAGCGGTCTTTTTCCACACTCTGAGTCTGAACGATGTTAAGGTTGAGTCGAAGACAGTTGAGGGAGCTGGAGCTGATAAGCATTGAAAAGCAAATGATTATATTGCGAAGGAGGAAAAGGATACGAGAAGAACTTTTACGGAGACGGAGATGGGATGTGCGTCCATTGATTGATGTGGTTAGCTGGCCAATCACAGTCCTTGCGAGCTGCGTAGGGCCGTAGTGTTTTAGTCGCATAGTCAGGAATTTGGGCCGACGCACTTAAGCACGTAAGGGGGGATATTTTACTGCGCAAGGGGGGGTTATGTATCTTACGTGCTTAAGCGTTACGTCTAAAACAGAGCATATATCGGCCTTTTGTCTTGACGTGCGGTGTGTGGGCGTGCGTGTGTGCGTGCCTGCATGTATGTGTCGCTGCCTTTGTCTTGACGTGGTGTGTGTGTGTGTGTGTGTGCGCGAGTGTGTGTGCGTTTCAGTGTATGTTCGTGCGCATGTGCGGTTTGTGTATGCGGTGTGTATGTGCGTGCTTGTGGTGTATGTATGCGTTCGCGCCTGCTGCGTGTGTATGTGTGTGTCTCTCTGTGTGTGTGTGTGTGTGTGTGTGTGTGTGTGACAACTGCAGGCTGCTTGGCACATGCACGCATGACTAACTTCAGTTATAATAGTAGTAAGATTATCTACTGCAGTGGTTTTCAACCTATGGGCCGCGGAGGTATTGCAGGTGGGCCGCGAAATCCTTTTCTAAAAATCTAAAATATCATAGTTGTGTGGGACTGTGTGCCCAAAAATTAAAAAAAAGTTATTTCCTGAATTTTATGTATTGTTGAGTATGTCTTAAGAAGTATCTTTCAAAGCAAAGGGGGATGGTTGTGATTGGCTGCTGACTACAATCAGCTGCGGTTCGGACCGGTCGTTGTCATAGTGATGATAAAGCAAAGCTAGTTACCGTACGCTTAAAAAAAACAGCAGCAAAATGGATCGCTGGTTAGCAACAGGGCGACTTAAAAGAAGCGAGAGTAGTATTACAGATACAGAATCTACAAGTGATCATCCTGTTGCCAAACAAAAAAGAAAGGTCCGGCGAAAGTACAGCGATGAGTATCTGGGGTTGGGGTTTCATTGGACTGGCTCCGAGGCTGAACCACTACCGCTGTGTCTGGTGTGCTTGGAGACACTGTCAAATGAGGCTCTGAAGCCGTGTAAACTCTGCCGTCATCTCGAAACAAAACATGGAGAGTATGTCACCAAGCCTCTTCAGTTCTTTTGAGAACAAGCTGAAGGAATATCAGAGCAAAGAAAAAAGTAATGGAAGGTCGGGCTATGGGCAATTGACAACGCAATTGCAGTGGAAACATCGTACCTTGCTGTCCCAAGCTATTCGCTAAGGACCGGAAAACCACACACTGAGGGCGAGGACTTTTTCTTCTTCCAGGTACTAAAATTATAGCGGAGAAGATGTTGGGAGAGAAGGCATTACAGCCTATTAAACTCATTTCACTGTCGGACAATACTGTCAAACGCAGAATTGATGACATGGCAGACAATGTGCTAGATCAGCTGATACAGGACGTGAAAGCGAGCCGTTTCTATGCCATCCAACTGGACGAATCGACTGACATTGCCAACGTAGCGAACCTGCTTGCCTACATCCGATACGAAAAAAATGCGGAGATAAAGGAAGATTTTTTGTTTTGTAGACCTCTGCCAACCATTTCAACTGCTGAGGCAATTTTTGACGTCCTTAACACTTTCATCCTTTCAAATGGCATTGAGTGGTCCAAATGTGTTGGGCTGAGCACTGATGGAGCGCGTGCGATGCTGGGCCAGCACAGCGGAGTAGTCAGTCGAGTGAAAGAGGTGGCCCCTCTCGCCAGCTCTGTCCACTGCAGCATACACCGCGAAGCCCTGGCTGCAAAGAAAATGCCAGTGGAGCTAAAGACTGTTTTAGACCAAGCAGTGAAAGCCGTGAACTTCATCAAGAGCCGTCCACTGCAATCATGATTATTTGGCGTGCTCTGTGGAGAGATGGGCAGCGTTCACAAGCAGCTGTTGTTACACACTGAAGTGCGGTGGCTATCCAGGGGCAAGGTGCTGACGCGCCTGTTCGAGCTTCGAGATGAAGTGCGCCTGTTCTTCCTCAACTCAAAGTTTGAACTCGCACACTGCTTCAATGATTTTGAGTGGCTGGCTAAATTCAGCTGCGCGAATACTTCCCTGCCCTCGATGCGCAGTGCAGTTGGATCGAAAATCCGTTCGAAGTTCAGGACGAGGCCCTTGCTGTCCTGAGCGCAAAAGAGCAAGACGGACTGTTGGATCTCTCCTGCGACACCGCATTGAAGCCGGTGTTCTTGCACAAGCATCTGATAAACTTTTGGCTGCATGTTGCCTCAGAGTACCCAGACCTGGCTGACAAAGCTGTGCGATAGCTGATGCCCTTTCCAACGACGTACCTGTGTGAGAGCGGGTTCTCTGCATTAGTGGCCGTGAAAACCAAGTACAGAAACAAACTGAATTTTGAGCCAGATCCTCGACTTCGACTTTCATCCATTGAGCCAGACATTAAGTATCTTGTTGGCACCATGCAACACCAGCCTTCACATTAGGTGCAATGTTTTGCTTTGCAATCATTTTCTCAGGCAGATTATTGTTTATTAATACATAAATCGGTTGGCATAGTATAGGCCTAATACAAAGTAGTGATTTGCTAAATATTTCTGAATATTGAGTTCCCTGTATAGGCCTACTTCATATTAAGTTCAGTCCTTCTAGCCTACCTGAATGTTGACTTTTTCCACATTACAATTAACATGCAATGTTAAAGATTTTCCCAATAACAAAAGTGATTTGTAGGACTAATATTGTTTGAATACACAAGTGATCTTCCTACTTCCATATGATCAGTCCTCCTTTTATTATTTTCAAATCAAAGGGATTAAAAACATTTTTTTGTTTCAATTACCCTGTGAAGAAGTTGAGAATACAATGGTGATTTATAGGCCTAGGGCCTAGGCCTACACAAGTGAACTTCCTGCATATTTCATATTAAGCTCAATCTTAGATCTAAATGTGGAATTTTCACATTAAAAATATACTTAATGCCATGTTATGATTTCCCTGTGAATATGCTGAGAATACAATTGAGAATATATTGTTTAATACACAAATTAGCTTCCTGTATACTCCATATTAAGTTAAGTCCTAGGCCTAAATGTTCATTTTGTTTCACATCAAAATCATTTAATAAAAATGCTCTGTTATGATTTTTTGGCCTTTTTCATAATTCAAATCAGTCCTAAAGGTTACATTTTCCACATTAAAATGGCAGTGGTCTCAAAATGCATTAATTTGCTTCGGTATCGTTTATTGGGTCAAAGGTGGGCCATGGACATTTAGGAGATTTCAAAGTGGGCCCTGAGCTGGAAAAGGTTGGGAACCCCTGATCTACTGTATTGTTTCATGAAGAGTTAGCATTAATTAGCCAATTCTCATCCACTTCTAACAATTATTTCTTCTTTTGATGATAAAATACCCATTATCTAATATATCAGCTATGGTATATATATTATAATATTTTACGCATTATATATACCTGTAGTTCATGCTGATGGCTACAAATATCAACCATCCCATAAATGAAATGTATCGGTATACCGGAAATATTGTATTTTGAACGTTTTTGTCCGGGCCAGAGTAAAGCTTTTCCCTGACCTCTAGCTGCTCAAGGGTGTGTTGACCTGTGAAGAGGACTATGAAATGACAGACACCAGTGTACCCTACCACACAGCACTTGCGGCTCTCTTGCTTTGCCCTGCACCTTCAGCTGCAAAAAAACAAATCGGGCACATATGAAAAAGCTGGAACTACAGCAAGTGGGTATGGCCACGTTAAGACAAAAGCATCTCAATTTTGGAGTAAATGTTAGCATCCGACAGGCGCAGATCATACACATGTTCACTGTAAGGTTGTTTTATAACAAAGATCATTCAGCTGGAGTATTTGAGCATCGACCCTGCTGTTGTCATTCCCATTTTCAACATCCTTTTATCTTTGATGCCCAGTATAGGGTTATGTCTGGGTCCTTACGTACACCCACATGTTTCCCCCCTCCACAGCTACGCCACGTCGGACAACTCATACCGCTCCATGCGTACAGAGCGCAGGGATCAATGCATCCTGATCTCTGGCGAGAGCGGGGCGGGCAAGACGGAGGCCTCCAAGAAGATCCTGCAGTACTATGCCGTCACCTGCCCCGCCAGTGACCAGGTGCAGACCGTCAAGGACCGGCTGCTGCAGTCCAACCCCGTACTGGAGGTGAGCTGGGGGGAAACTCGGCACATTCTTTGGATTTAGGTTATTGGTCGGGGAGAAGGTTCAAATGTATTCTACCTCATTATAAATTCTTGCCCATTTCCATCTATCACAGTCCTAGGAAAATTCCACACAATACTACACAATACAGGTTAGTATACAGTAGGGGTGTGCCAAAAAATCGATTCATATAAGAATCACGATTCTCATTTACTACGATTCAGAATCGATATAAAATGGCCCAAAATCTATTTAATTTCATAACTTTTTTTTTCATAACTTTTTTTTTTAAAAGCTTAGTGAGACATATTA
>OLKM01004791.1:0-20060 GCA_900291075.1 Melanogrammus aeglefinus | reverse complement strand
CTCCCCCACAGGCACTCTTTATTGTGAAGGAAGCAGTCCCTGATGCCTGGGAGGCACCACAGGCGCTTATTGTGAAGTGAGCAAGTCACTGATGCTGGGAGCAGCTCACAGACTCTTATTGCTGACAGGAGCAGTCATGATGATGGGAGCACCACAGACTCTTATTGTGAAGAGCAGTCACTGATGGCCTTGGGAGGCACCACAGGACTCTTATTGTGAGAGCCACCTAACTGATGGGCTGGGAGCACCCACAGGACTCTTATTGGGAAGAGCGGTCCACTGATGCTGGGAGGCACCACAGGGACTCTTATTTGAAGGAGCGGTCCCTGAT
This sequence comes from Melanogrammus aeglefinus, assembly GCA_900291075.1. Lineage (NCBI taxonomy): Eukaryota > Metazoa > Chordata > Actinopteri > Gadiformes > Gadidae > Melanogrammus > Melanogrammus aeglefinus. The sequence continues at coordinate 19,729 of OLKM01004791.1, read as the reverse complement.
GGCCTGGGAGGCACCACAGGCTCTTATGTGACAGGATGACGGTCAATGATGGCCTGGGTAGGTCACCACAGCGACTCTTATTGTGAAGCTACTGCAGTGTTGGCGCCCGTTACTTTGGTGGGGTGCGATGGGGGGGTGGCTGGTCCGTCTTCTTTGCCTGCCCGGGGTTGGGGCCCCCGGGCTGCCATCCCCAGGACCCGTGGGCAGTAAGGCCCCCCAGGAGGGCTCTGGGTCTGTGCGTCCACCAGGGCCCCGGGGCCCACGGTGCCTCGGGAAGTATGTTGTCTCTGTGCGGCTGAGCTGAATAACCTGACGGCGGTTGGGGACAGCGGGCTTGCGGCCGGGTCAGAGGTCACTCGGAATGGGCAGGCGGCGGCCCCGTCGTTTACGCGCCACCAGGGAGGCCCCAGGGCCGCCGCCAGCACGACACGCGCTGCTTCGTTGATTGGCACGAGCACCAGGACACGTGGTCCGTGCATGCTGCATGCGACCTGGTTGGACCCGTCTTGGGTGACCTTTTGCTAACGGTCCCCCTCAGGGGGTCTTTACCGTCCCCACCATTTGTAAGACCGTGGTTGCTAACCTTCTTTATCAATTAATTAAAGAAGGCCTGAATGACTCTGACGTGAAACGCATCGTTTTCACCAAACGTTCTTAGTCACTGTTGACACGTAATGAGAACGTCTTCAACACCCTGTAGTGTGTCTGCTTCCGAAATGTGGAGGAGCAGACTGCGGGACAGCCGAGGGCCCGGGCGCGATTGCTGCCCGGGGTTCTGTTTCTAACAGCGACTTCTGCTATCCAGTAACTCCATTACAAACGTCAGCAGGAAAACGACGGCCCGCTCTCAATGCACCAGACTAGTTCCTACTGAGGAACAGAAGTAGGCGTCAGCACGCTACGCTTGCGACCCGATATTTTACTGCAGCCCGGACGGCAGCCTGGCGCGGGCGGCGAGGTCCTCGTACACACAGCAACACACACACACCCCTGTGTTGTTGTTGTGTGTAAGTGTTCATCCTGAGTGTGTTAGAGTGTCGTGAGTGAGTGGGTGCTCAGTGTTATGAGTGAGCTTAACATGTCTGGTGTATCCTAGCGTGTAAGTGTGTGTGTGTCTGCCCTGTATTGTTTGTTGTGTGTGTGTGCCACCCGTGTGTGTGTGTGTGTGTGTGCGTGTGTGTCGCCTGCACGCAAGCCGCCACTTGCTGTCAGTGCACGACAGTTGTGGCTGCAGCACCCCCACCCCTGTGCTGTAGAGCTTCATCCGGCGATCTTCGATTAGCGTTTCTTTGGGTTATCGTCAGCTTTCCGAGACGCCAGCTTCTCCATTATCCTGGAGGCCAGAGACTAACGGAACACACACACACACACAACACACACTACCACACACACACACACACACATCACACACACACACACAACACACACACACACACCTACACACACGCTTCACATGTGTGAGTTACGATAATAACTAGTAGTGATATTATTAAGACCATCCCAGTAGAATGGAGCTCGAAACTTTATTGATATTACATTCAGATGCGTTTCACATTTCCAGGAGAATGGAGTGGACGGCAGTGGAGGTGGAGGGTTGCCGCAACCGCCTCTTCGGTGGAGCGGTGTGGGTGGGGGGGTGGGCTGGCAGGTCGGAGCTGTGACGCCGTGGGGGGTGGGGTGCGAGGTGGTGGGAGCCGGTGGGTGGAGGGTCTGATGAGTCGGAGAGGCTGGAGGCTGCAGGCAGGGTGAGGGTGGAGGTGGTGGCCGTTGGAGGTGGGTGGCGCTGAGTGCAAGAGGGTGCGATGGAGGGTGGAGGGCTCGCGGGACGGTCGGCGTGCGATGGATGCTCGGTGGGAGGACGGCTGGCGTGGTGAGACGCTTGGTGAGCGTGGGTGGCAGTGCGCTGAGCGAGGGTTGAGAGCGCGCCCTGCGAGAATCGTCGCTCACGGCGTCAAGTAGCTTCTTGTCCCTCACCACAAATCCGTCCCAGCACCAGCGAGGGTCCGCTCCAACTTGCTCTCTTGGATTTTACTCAATAATAACACACTCCGAAGCTAGGACTTTGCCATCAGGTCCTGAGGCAGAGATAGTCCACGGCGCGTGCATTCAGACCTCAATAACATCTCAAACACTGTCATTAGTATAGATAAGTCTGGAAACTAGAGGACATCTTCGCTCCATTACGCAACCAGGCCAAAAATAGATACTTTCACATCACCAAATTGGCAGATCCCAACAAACTTCCATAGCCCAAAGTGGTGATATGATCTAGCGACTTATACACAACAGGGGTCCCAAGCCCCACCACCTCCCATGCAAATCTGGTAAGGACCAGGCAGGCGGATTTAACCTTTCCCTGTGGTTGCTAGAGCCGCCGCTTCCTCTCATCCAGACTGAACTCCCCATTCTCCTCCTGCTCCATACTCATGAAGCACTGGGACACCAAGGAGATGAGCAACGTTCCACAGCAGAACCCCAAGGTCTACGTTGAAACGGAAACCTGCCCAAACTTTCGACTTCACACTCTACTTAAAAAAACAGCAGTTGCCACCAAGGCAGATAGTTTTCAACTGTGAACACATAAGTTACTTTAACTTGATGTTTATACACCTCCCCTCTAAGCTGGCTTGTAAGATTCCCATTCTCTCACGATTAAAGGACCGTTAAATTACCGTTAAAAGAGTTCACTAAAGATGGATGTTCTTTTGCGGCAATACGGGAAGAGGAGTTTCAAGCACGGTTGGGCTCGCTTGGGGAACCCGACTTGGTCCGTGACGTTAATCGATCATTCCTTCAGTATGATGGTGATTATATGGCGCGATTTCCGTGTCTTGCCGGGCGGGAGCTTCACTTTTTGACATAACGGCCCTTGCCCTTACAACGACTTGCAGCACAACACAACCCGAAAAACTTCGGCTCAGTCCAAGCGATGCAAGTGTGGTTCCGGCTGCTGGAGATATTTTTGCCACTGGTCCTTTATAACACAAACTCGAGGCCCACGTAACAAACCAACCATCTAGTTCTGAGAGCCTATTCCCTATTCAAGCAATAGCCCGGTTTAGAGTGCTACAACTCACAGACAAAAACTCAGGACACACACACAAACGAATAGCCATCACAAGTCAATGAACGAAAGCTACCCTGCTACGTTCTTCACTCGGACTAACCTGTAGGAAACTTGCCAGTGCTTCCTGTTTACAATGTGGCCGCTCAAAGATTGCTTGAAAATGATTCTAAGACGGTTCCTAAAGCGACACTGGTACAATTTAACGCGGCTACTAGTAACGTTACAACTTAAGTTATGGTGGTCGCTGCAACCAACATTTAGAGCACCATTTATTTTGAACTAGCTACGTCGAAGCCGTAGCGGGTTAAGGTTATGATCCGGCTTTACGGTTCTGCTGGCTGGCGACGACGGCTGGAAGCCAATCTGCTCCCTGACCTCAGGGTCATTTTGGGGAATAACAGACTGATGGGATCATTCGTGTTCTCTATATCTGTGTGACAATCATAATTTGACATGCCGATTAGAGATGATATATTAAGTGTTTACATCCATTGGTTAAACAAATGAGCAGTAAGTGAAAGCAACCATAAAATAATAAACACACACCATAAATGTATTTTCTACTATTGACATAGTGGAGATTATTAATGAAACTATTCTTTCATAAACGCTGAGTCTGTTCAGCGTTTTTGCAGCACTTGTGTGTGTGTGTGTGTGTGTGTTGTGTGGGTGTGTGTGTGGTGTGTGTGTGTGTGTGTGTGTGTGTGTGTGTGTGTGTGTGTGTGTGTTGTTAACCTTTGATCTTGCTTAGAAGGTCCTCTGGGATGAAGGCCTGGATTGCCTTGTAAGCGCTCTCCACCACGAAGGCCCAACGTGGGGAAACTGACAAGCTGCCGTAGGAGACGAGCTGATTGCCAACGACCGCCCGGGAAGATCTCTTCTGGAGACGCATGGTTGGAAAGACGCGCGTGAAGGACCGCCCCTGCGGAGGCCCAGAGAACACCGCTGGTCACCCCCGGACCCCAGGACGGTAGGACACCGTCTGGCTTCGAGACACTCAGTGTGAACCGCCTTCATCAGCCCCCGAGGAGCCAGTGACGGGCGGGGGGCAGCGCACCACGGCCCGCCCCAATAGACCTGCTGCTGCATCAAGACCACCAGGGTCTGTTCTTTGGGTCCCCAAACCACCAAGGGTCTGGCGAGTGTGTGTGGGTCTTTGAATGTGTTGTGTGTTCTCTCTGCATGTGTTGTGTTGGTGTGTGTGTCTCTCGCGTGTGTGTCTCTCTGAGTGTGTGTTCTCTCTGCGTGTGTGTGTGTGTGTGTGTGTGTGTGTCTCTCTGAGTTGTGGTGTGTTGTGTGTGTTCTCTGAGTGTGTGTGGTGTGTGTCTCTCTGAGTGTGTGTGTGTGTGGTGTCTCTCTCTGGTGTGTGTGTGTGTGTGTCTCTCTCTGCCGTGTGGCTGCGTGTGTGTGTGTGTGTGTCTCTCTGCGTGTGTGTGTGTGTGTGTGTGTGTCTCTCTGAGTGTGTGTGTGTGTGTGTCTCTGAGTGTGTGTGTGTGTGTCTCTCTGAGTGTGTGTGTGTGTGTGTCTCTCTGAGTGTGTGTGTGTGTGTGTCTCTCTGAGTGTGTGTGTGTGTGTGTCTCTCTGAGTGTGTGTGTGTGTGTGTCTCTCTGAGTGTGTGTGTGTGTGTGTCTCTCTGAGTGTGTGTGTGTGTGTGTGTGTGGTGTGTGTGTGTGTGTGTGTGCGTCTCTCTGAGTGTGTGTGTGTGTTTGTGTGTGTCTCTCTGAATGTGTGTGTGTGTGTGTGTGTCTCTCTGAGTGTGTGTGTGTGTCTCTGTGTGTCTCTGTGTCTCTGTGTGTGTGTGTGTGTGTGTGTGTGTGTGTGTGTGTGTGTGTGTGTGTGTGTGTGTGTGTGTGTGTGTGTGTTGTGTACCTAATCCTCAAGGTCCCAGCTCCTGCCGGACGTCAACACGGCGATCGCTGACGTTGGCGTCCGGCGCGGTGAGCGCCTCGCAGGCACGGCGGATGGAGTTGGGGGTGATCTCAGAGAACCGGGCGCGAAACACCTGGAGGCTGGGCTTCACTGGACGCACACACACACACACACACACACACACACACACACACACACACACACACACACACACACACACACACACACGTCTGAATGGTTGAGTAGAAAGAAGGTGTCTGTGTGTGTGTGTGTGTGTGTGTGTGTGTGTGTGTGTGTGTGTGTGTGTGTGTGTGTGTGTGTGTGTGTGTGTGTGTGTGTGTGTGTGTGTGTGTGTGTGTGTGTCTCTGTAAGGCGGCTACCTGCTTTGCAGACGTTGATGACCTCAAAGCCGATGTTCTCTCCCTCGCGGTCGCAGTCGGTCCAGATCACCAGGGCCTGGACCGACCTCACCTCCTTCTCCAGGGAGCGCTGCGGCAGGGAGCAGAGGAGGAGGAGGAGGAGGAGGAGGAGGAGGGGGAGGAGGAGGAAGATGAGGAGGAGGAGAGGAGGAAGATGAGGAGGAGGAGGAGAGGAGGAGCAGAGGAGTAAAGGATAGGAGGAAGATGAGGAGGAGGAGGAGAGGAGGAGCAGAGGAGTAAAGGGTATAAGAGGCTGTATTACGGTAATCAGAAACGTCCCTGAGGTTAAAACACACGCTCTTGCAGTTATCTCAAGAAGGGAAATGTAAACACACTTAAAAAAATAGCAACACATCCATCGTGAATGAGTTGTATCCCATGTCCCTCACAGCAAAACAGAGAACGTGAACATGGACACCGAGGGAAACAAAGCTTTCCACCACCCAAACCCAAACTGGACAGTGGCTATAATGTGGTCATAAGAAGATTTTATGTTAAAGGCAATAATAGGGAAACATATTGGCAGTTGACCTGCCCAAATGGAGATGCATTATATCTGAATAAAAGTAGTGTATCCTTGATTTGGACCCATGTTTTTCAGGACAAATCACTTCTCCACCACAGCAGCGTCGAACAGGGTCACTGTGGGGATTACAGCTGTTGTGCCTGGGGGGCAACACCATAACGACATTTTACAGGGAACATCCTCATGACCCCACACCAGTTCCTCACCTTAACGCACGACTGCCCTGCTCCTTCAGGAGATGGGGTACCAACACAGACAGATGACGTCACTCAAATGTCGTTTGAATGAAGGTTGTCATGGCAGCCCTTACCATTTTTGGGAACGGGGCTTTAAACTCAAAACCCGAGCAGGTGTCCGGATACTGACGTCATGGACACGGAGACATTCTGAAAGGGACACGGCGACCTGGTCAACTCAAAGCGGATCAGACAGCGATGGCCAGACACGGGCATCGGAGCACAGATCAGATCACCCACCTGCCCGAAGAGATGATAGTCATACTCGTAGATCTTATTAAACTTTGACATTCCTTCTCTCTGTAAAACAACAGGAGACACACAGCCACAGCGTTCAGGACCACACAGCGATAGGTACTTTGATGTGTGAGGTGTCTATCAGAGTCGGGAGGAGCATACCCTCCTCGCCCTCCCGTCGGACATGATCTCGGCGATGCACTTGGCGGCGTCGTTCTTCTCCGCCACGCAGAGGATCCGCCGGATCGGAGTCCGCCGGATCATGTCGTCCGCCGGCCGCTGCGGACCCCCCTCAAGGGTCGAGCACCACCGGGTCCTCAGGTGCCGTAGTCCGGTCCAAAGCCAAGATCTCCCCGCTGGCCAACGTCCTAACATGCAGTCCAGAGGACAACAGGCGCCGCCTGTCACTGAGCGGGGCCGCCGGGCTCCATCCGCCGCGCCCCGGGACCGCTAGCTGGAGGCTAATACGGAACGTTAAGTATAAAAGTTATCATTAGTAAAAACGTCCGCTGTAGAGTGGCCACTGGTTGGACAACTAAAAAAATAACATGTCTCAAAAAAAAAAGGCCATCTAAAGTCGGAGGTATATCTTATTAAAACTTTAGTAAAAGCGTCGTGCTGGGCGATGAGGCGCCGGCGACATGTTGACAAAACCCGCGCCGCGTCTGTCAAATACTGCCGTAAAAAAACATGTCGTAAAACCAATGTCGCAAAGAGTCGAAAAATCAAAACGTGATTCATATTTAATTCATGGCCTATTGAAAATATAAATTATATATATATTGGTGAGATGTGCTATATACAATCAATAATTTAATGTAACCATATAAATACATTCATTTGTTTAACAAACATTTTGGACGGAAGTCTCACGTGACACGACCACGACCAGCTGAGTAAACATGGCGTCCGGACGGGGGTCGCTTCGCGGCTCTGTGAAAAATGCTGTATTTTAATTTGAATGCGATTCGTGCTTTTTATAAAATGTATCCGACAATGGTTCATGAAAATCAAGACGGATTATCCCATTGACGCCGCCGCTCCTCGGTTCCTCAGACGGACGGAGCCTGCAGCCCACCGTGGAGATCACTGCAGGCTGATAGCTTTGATTTATGCCAGCTGACTGTATTAACTGTATTTCACCACCACCCCATGAATGTTGCCTTTTAACATGTTAGCTTTGGCTGCTTGTTCTGCCTATTGCTGCTGAACCTCTAGAGCCGAACAGGATGTACAGAGCGGGATCATTCGACACAACAGCGAATGGACGTCTGATCTGACAGCTCCAGTCGTGCGGTACGTGCTGTGAGGTTCTGATGCTTTGCTTCCCCTCTCCATTATGATCGGCTCACCGGACGTGGTGGCTCTGACTAGAGAAGATGAGAATGGGGAAGCGAACACCGACCCCCTGGCGCTGCCCGACGAGTTCTCCGTGCCTCTGTACCCCCACGCCAACTCCAACCCCTGGGCCAAGACCTCGTACGCTAAATTCACCAAAGACTTCATCCTCATCTCAGAGTTCTCGGAGCAGGTCGGCCCGCAGCCTCTGCTCACCATCCCCGACGACCCCGCGGTTTGTGGCACCTTCGACCCTGAACTACTTTCTCCTTGCGGATCATGTTCGGTAGATTTACCACAGGCGTCGTGTTCGTGGGCCACCCGCCGGGGAGCGGCTACCCGCGGCTCAGCTTCGTGGAGGACTCGCGGGTGGTGCTCGGGGACTCGAAGGAAGGGGCGTTTGCCTACGTCCACCACCTCACGCTGTACGACCTGGAGGCGCGGGGCTTCGTGCGGCCCTTCTGCATGGCCTACGTGTCCGCGGACGAGCGGAAGATCATGATGCAGTTCGAGGAGCTGAGCCAGCGCTTCTCGCAGGCGTCCGAGTGCCTGAAGATGGGCAACAGGAGAGCGTTCGCCAAGGAGCTGCAGAGGAAGCTGCAGGACCTGGAGTGAGTTGTTCCTGTCCTGGGGTTGATGGGTCTGTGGGTGATCTGGTTTGTTCTCTGAGCTCGTTATGCATGGAGCTCAGCTTCAGCTCGATAGTAAAAACAGACAAATGTTGTCATGTGCCCCTGATGACTGATGATGTGTCCCCCCCCCCCCCCAGGTACACCCGCTTGGTGCTGCGGAAGGAGGAGGGGCTCCAGAGGGAGGCGGCGCTCCCGGGGATCTACTCCTCCCAGGTGGTGGAGAAGGCCAACGAGCTGGCCAACGTGGAGAAGAGCATCTACGAGCACCGGGACCTGCTGCGGCAGATCAGCTCGTACCCGGGGCGCCCCCGCCGGGACCCCCAGGCCGCGCCCTGCCCCCGCTGCCTCACCGAGGGGCTGCGGGACTACGAGGACCTGCTGGAGAAGTACGCCACGCTGGACCACGCCCTGCGGCCCGACGCCCCGGGGGCCGCGGGGCGGAACGGGGAGGGGCCCGGGGAGGAGGAGGAGGGCGTGGGGCGCCGGCCGTCCTACACCCCCCAGCTCATCAAGGCCAAGTCCCCCAAGTGCTTCGACAAGCGTCTGAAGACGCTGTCGGAGCTGAGCGAGAGCCGCTTCCACGCGGCCACGCTGGACCTGCTGCGCGGCGCGGAGCGCCTCTTCAGCGGAGACCTCTGCTACCAGTACAGCCGGCGGCTGGACCGGGCGCTGCGCAGGAAGCAGCAGGCCACCAACTTCCTGTTTGAGGAGGACCTGGGGGAGAACGGGGGGGGCGACGGGGAGACGGCGAGGCCGGCCTGCGCTCTGAGCCACGCCGGCGACGGCCCCTGGCCCCCGCGGCCCCCGCCCATCGTGCTGTGTCCCCTGGCGCTGGAGCTGGATGCCCTGCGGCTGCCGGGGCCCCCGGACCCGGCGGTGGGGGGGGACCTCGGCCCCGAGGGCTCCCTGCGGCCAGGGCGGAGCCGCCTGGAGTCGTCCCCCTCCGACCAGACCCTGGAGACCTCGGAGGACACCAAGTGCAGCTTCAGCAGCGTCGAGGGCCCCGAGGGGCCCCTGGGTCGGGGCCGGAGCCCGGCCAGCCCCAGGTCCGACCCCGACCTGCTCTTTGACCCCGACCTGACCCCTGAGAGGCAGAGCACCAGCGAGGGCACGGAGACCACCGGCGGGGAGGACGAGGCGGAGAACGGGGGCGACCGGACCCCTGCGTCCCCGCAGGGGGCCCCCGCCCTGACGGGGGCGGGGGACCGGACGGACCTCGAGGCGGCGCTGCTGCAGATGGACACGGCGTGCTGCATGGCCCAGGACGCCTTCCTGTACGAGGGCTCCCTCGGCGACGCTGTGCCGGAAGCCGGGCTGGAGGGGCCCCGCCCGCCAACGCCGCCAGCCGCCGTGGTCAGCCAGGAGCCCCAGGCCTCGCCGGCGCTGCAGGGGGACTACGCCGTGGGCCCCCCCCAGGCGGAGCCCCCCGCCGTGGGGCTGGACCTGCCAAGGGCCCCGGGGGCAGGGGCCGCGGACGACGGCTCGGACCACACGGTCAGCGCCTCGGCCGGCTCGGACCGGGCGGGGTCGCCGCCGTGCTGCGGGGGGGGCGTGACCCTGCGGCAGAGGAAGAGGGCGGGGCAGGGCGCCCTGCGCTTCGTGCGGCAGTACCCCTTCGCGCTGCAGGCGCTGTGGTGCCTGCTGAGCGGCCGCACCCTGGTAGTGCTGGGCTCCGACGAGGCCCGGGTGCGGCGGATGGTGTCCGCCCTGGCGCTGTTCGTGCCAGGCCCCGGGCGCTGCGGGGAGAGGGTCCAGGCCTGGCTGTCCTGCCCCCCCACCCTCGCTGACCTGCACCGCTGGAAACTCATCGGGCTGCAGAGGTAAGACGAAGGCCTTCCTCTTTGGGCCAAACGGGGAACAGGGATTCAGTTAAACCAACCAACTCAAAATCCAATCGCTTCCCTCTGACTTATGTCTGCAGTAGGTGTTCGCTCAGTGAGCTGGCTCATTTTACAGGTGTTTTCATAACGATATGACTCAGTCCTTCTGGAGTTAATGTACACTGACTCATAGTTTCGTGTGTGTGTGTGTGTGTGTGTGTGTGTGTGTGTGTGTGTGTGTGTGTGTGTGTGTTGTGTGTGTTTATGAAGGTATTATTGTAGCAAAAGTCTCAAGCATGCGTACACTAAAGTGCATGATGTGTGTGTGTGTGTGTGTGTGTGTGTGTGTGTGTGTGTGTGTGTGTGTGTGTGTGTTTTTTATGAAGGTATTATTGTACCTAAAGTCACAAATGCGTACACTAAAGTCACAAATGCGTAACACTAAAGTCACAAATGCGTCAACATGTGTAACTAAAGTCACAAATGCGTAACAGTAAAGTCACAAATGCGTACCTAAAGTCACAAATGCGTAACTAAAGTCACAAATGCGTAACTAAAGTCACAAATGTGTAACTAAAGTCACAAATGTGTAACTAAAGTCACAAATGCGTAACAGTAAAGTCACAAATGCGTACCTAAAGTCACAAATGCGTAACTAAAGTCACAAATGCGTAACTACAGTCACAAATGTGTAACAGTAAAGTTGAAGTCGTAAATATTTATTCTACCATTGTCAACACGAAATAGGGGCTACGAGTTCACAAATCCTTTGTTACGGGTGCACGTCCATCGATACGACTGCACGAATCTGCTGCTACTCTTGTGAACACGACTCTTTTTCTTGTGGGTACGACTCTCTTTTTCCTGTGAGTACTTTTGCTACACGCCTAGGTGGTATATGTGTAGCAAAAGTCATTCGTATGACGTAGGAGCGTCCGTGGGCGGGACAAAATGCAATAAACCAATGAAAGTCGCCGGCAGGGGGAATGCACTTTTTCAAACTACACTGGGACCAGTCCAAGATTCCACACTCTCTTCATTTTCTGGAATCATTGACAAGTTCACAGAAAGAGAAGACGGCATCCTACACGTCCAACAGGTGGGTATCTTAAATTATGTTAAATTTTCAGTTCAACTGAATTCCCCCCCTAGACTAGGGCTAACTTGCACATTTACATGCCGCCCAGTGTTCATTCCATGTATTTAATGGTAGCGTCATAGGTATATATTAATATGTTCAGAAATGTTCTCGGATACGGCTAGTATCTGCGCGACCATTATAACACATATGAATGACACTGGGCGGCATGTTAATGCAATAGCCTAGTTTTAGGGGGATATTCAGTTGAACCTGAAATTTAACATTAAATTTAAGATACCCCACCTTTGACGTGTAGGATGCCCGTCTTCTCTTCTCTGTGAACTTGTCAAGATTCCAGAAATGAAGAGGTGGGAATCTTGGACTGGTCCCAGTGTAGTTTGAAAAGTGCATCCCCTGCCGGCGACTTTCATTGGTTTATGCAATTTTGTCCCGCCCACGGACGCTCTACGTCATACGAATTGACTTTTGCTACCACATATACACCACTAGGCGTGTAGCAAAAGTACTCACAGAGGGAAAAGAGAGAGTCGTACCCACAAGAAAAAGAGTCTGCCGTGTTCACAAGAGTACAGCAGCAGATTGTCGGTGCAGTCGTATCGCACCATGGACGTGCACCCGTAACAAAAGGATTTGTGCAACTCGTTAGCCCTATATCGTGCTTGTGACCAATGTAGAATAAATATTTACGGACTTCAACTTTGACTGTTACGCATTTGTGACACTTTAGTTACAGCATTTGTTGGGACTTTAAGTTACGCATTTGTGACTTTAGGTAACGCATTTGTGACTTTACTGCTTACGCATTTGTGACTACTTTAGTACCACATTCTGTGACTTTGGTTTGACGCAGTTTGTGGACTTTAGTAGTACGGCATTTGTGACTTTAGACTGTAACGTGTGCACATTGTTTGTGACTTCTGTGACTTGTTACGCATATATTGGTGACTTGTAGGTTTGTACGCATGCTTTGAGACTAATCGTTGACTACAATATATACTCTCATATAAAGAAACACAACACACACACACACACACACACACACACACACACACACAAACACACACACACACCACACACACACACAGCACCACACACACAACACAATCACACACACACACACGACACCACACACACACACACACGAAACTATAGAGTAGTGTACATTATAGCTCGTCAGGAAGGACTGAGTCAGATCGTTATTGAAAAACGACCTGTAATTAATGAGCCAGCTCACTGAGCGAAACACCTACTGCAACTATAAGCTCAGAGGAAGCGATTATGGATTTTTGAGTTGGTTGGTTTAACTGAATCCCTGTTCCCCGTTTGGCCCAAAGAGGAAGGCCTTCGTCTTACCTCTGCAGCCCGATGAGTTTCCAGCGGTGCAGGTCAGCGAGGGTGGGGGGGCAGGACAGCCAGGCCTGGACCCTCTCCCCGCAGCGCCCGGGGCCTGGCACGAACAGCGCCAGGGCGGACACCTATCCGCCCGCACGCGCGGTCCTCGTCGGACCCAGCATACTACCAAGGTTGCGGTCCGCTCACATGTCACCACAGCGCTGCAGCGCGAAGGGGTACTGCCGCAGCGAAGCGCAGGCGCCCCTGCCCGCCCTGCTATCCTCTGGCCGCAGGTCGAACGCCCCCTCCCGCAGCAACGGCGGGCGACCCTGCCCGGTTTCCGAGCCGGCCGAAGGCGCGTGACGCGTGTTGGTCCGGAGTCCCGCCGCCCCCCGCAGTCGTGCCGCGGCCCTGCCACCCGGGACCTTGGCAGGTCCAGGCCCCACGGCGGGGGGATCCCGCCTGGGGGGGGCCCCACGGCGTAGTCCCCTGGCAAGCGCCGCGAGGCCTGGGGCTCCTGGCCTGACCACGGGCGGCTTGGCGCGGTTTGCGGGGCGGGGCCCTCCAGCCCGTAGCTTTCCGGCACAGGCGCGCCGGGAGGGAGCCCCCGTAACAGGAAAAGTCAGTTCCTGGCCATAGACAGCACGCCGTGTGCATCTGCATGCAGCGCCGCAGTCGAGGTCCGCCGGTCCCCCGCCCCCGTCAGGCGGGGGCCCCCCTGCGGGGACGCAGGGGTCCCGGTCCGCCCCCATGTTCTCCGCCTTCGTCCTCCCGCCGGTGGTCTCCGTGCCCTCGGCTGGTGCTACTGTCCTCTTCAGGGGTCAGGTCGGGTCAAGAGTAGCTAGGTCGGGGTGGACTCTGGGGCTGGCCGGGCTCCGGTCCCCGACCCAGGGGCCCTCGGGGCCCTCGTTGTGCAGCGTGTGCTCACGCTGCTGAAGTGCACTTGTGTCGCCTCCGAGGGTCTCCAGGGTCTGGTCGAGGGGACACTCCAGCGGCTCCGCCTGGCCCTGCAGGGAGCGGGCCTCGGGGCCGTGAGGTCCCCCGCCCCACCCGGCGGGTCCGGGTGGCCCCGGCAGCCCAGGGCATCCACCTAGCCTCCAGCGCTCAGATGGGACTACATGTCAGAATGGGCGGGGGCGCCGCGGGGGCCAGGGGCCGTCGCCGGCGTGGCCAGAAGCGTCAGGCCGGCCTCGCGCGTCTCCCCCGTCGCCCCCCCGTTCTTCCCCATGGTCCTCGCTCAAACAAGGAAAGTTGGTGGCTGCGTGCGCTTGTCCCTGCAGCAGCGCCGCGGTCGTAGTGCCGCCGGCTTGTACGGGAGATTGGTGGGCGGGGTGGTAGGCAGAGTCTCCGCTGTAAGAGGCGCTCCGCGCTCTGCGCAAGCAAGGGTGCCAGCGTGGCCGCGTGTGGAAGCGGCTCTCCTCAGTCTCCGACAGCGTCTCAAGACGCTTGTCGAAAGCATACTTGGGGGATCTTGCACTTGATGGAGCTGGGGGAGTGTAGGACGGTGGCCGGCTGCACACCACGCCCTGCCTCCTCCTCCCCGGCCTCCCCGTTCCCGCACCCGCTGGTCCGCCCGGGTGCGTCGGCCGCAGGCCAATGGTCCGCAGCCGTGGCGTACTTCTCCAGCAGGTCCTCGTGTCCCGCGAGCCCCCTGCGTGAGGCAGCGGGGGTCAGGGCGCGGCCTGGGGGGTCCCGGCGGGCGCCCCGGTAATGGCCTGATCTGCCGCAGCAGGTCCGGTGCTGTCGTAGATGCTGCTCTCCACGTTGCAGCTCGTTGGCCTTTCTCCCCACCTGGGAGGAGTAGATCCCGGAAGCGCCGCGCTGCCTCTGAGCCCCTCCTCCTTGTAGCCGCATTGCGACCAAGCGGGTGTGATACCTGGGGGGGGGGGTGAGTGACTGCACATCATCAGGGTCATTCAGGGGCTACTATACAACATTGTCTATTTTTTATCTAGCGAGTGAAAAGGCTGAGCTCCAGTGCATAATCGAGCTCTAGAGACAAACCAGATACACCCACAGACCCATCAAACCCCAGGAACAGGAACACTTCACTCCCAGTTCCTGCACTTCCTCTGCAGCTCCTTGGGCGAACGCTCTCCCTTTTTGCCATCTCAGGACTCGGATCGCCTGCGAGAATGAGCGCTGGCTCAGCTCCTCGAACATAGCCATCATGAATCTTCCGCCGTGGGAGCCTGCGTGGACACGTAGGGCCATGCGAGATAGGGCCGCACGAAGCCCCGCGCCTCCAGGTCGGACAGCGTGAGGGTGGTGTGACGTAGGGCAGAACGCGCCCCGGTCCTGTCGAGTCCGCGATGCACTTCTCAACCCGCGAGTCCTCCACGAAGCTTGAGCCGCGGGTGAGCGCGCTTCCGCTCGCGGTGGCCCACGAACGAACGCTGGTAATCGTTGACCGGACAATGAGTCCGCATGGAAACGAAACGTATGTTCTCAGGTCGAAGGTGCCCACACACACACGGGTGGCGTGCGGGAGTGGTGAAGCAGAGGGCTGCGGCCGACCTGCTTCCGAGAAACTCGGGAGATGAAGGATTGTGAAGTCTTTGGTGAATTTATGCTGTACGAGGTCTGGTCGCGCAGGATGTTGGCCGGTGGGGGTACGAAGAGAGCAGCGGAGAACGTGCGTCGGGCGAGTCGCCAGGGGTCGGTGTTCGCTGTCCCCATATCTCATGCTCTCTAGCAGAGCACTCCACCACGTCCGGTGAGCCGATCATAATGGAGAGGGGAAGCAAAGCATCAGAACCTCACAGCACGTACCGCACGACTGGAGCTGTCAGATCAGACGTCCATTCGCTGTTGTGTCGAATGATCCCGCTATGTACATCCTGTTCGGCTCTAGAGGTTCAGCAGCAATAGGCAGAACAAGCAGCCAAAGCTAACATGTTAAAAGGCAACATTCATGGGGTGGTGGTGAAATACAGTTAATACAGTCAGCTGGCATAAATCAAAGCTATCAGCCTGCAGTGATCTCCACGGTGGGCTGCAGGCTCCGTCCGTCTGAGGAACCGAGGAGGGCGGCGTTCAATTGGGGAAATAATCGTCTTTGATTTCAATGAACCATTGCGGAACACATTTATAAAAAAGCTACGAAATCGTCATTCAATTAAAATGACAGCATTTTAACAGAGCCCGCGAGCGACGCCCGTCGGACCCATGTTAACTCAGCGGTCCGTGGTCGTGGTCACGTGATGACTCCGTCCAAAATGTTTGTTAAAAACAAATGAATGTATTTATATGGTTACATTTAAATTATGTTGATTGTATATAGCACATCTCACAATATATAGGTAATAATTATATTTTCCAATAGGCCATGAAGTTAAATGAAGTCACGTTTGATTTTTCGAGACTCTTGCGACATTGGTTTTACGACATGTTTCTTTTACGGCATATTGAGCAGACACGCGGCGCGGTTTTGTCAACATGTCGCCGGCCGCCTCAATCGCCAGCAGGACCTTTACTAAAGTTTAAATAAGAAATATACCTCCCGACTTTAGATGGCCTTTTTTTTTGAGACATTTATTTTTTTAGTTGTCCAACCATTGTGTTGGGCCACTCCTAAAGCGGACGTTTTTACTATGATAACTTTTACTTAACCGGTTTCCGTAGTTAAGCCCCACTATGCGGTCGGGTCGGCGATTGGAGCCCGGCCGGCCCCGCTCAGTGACAGGCGGCGCTGTTGTCCTCTGGACTGCTATGTTGACGGACGTTGGCGCCACGGGAGATCTTGTGCTTTGGACCGGACTAACGGCACCTGAGGACCCGGTGGGCTCGAACCCTTGAGGGGGGTCCGCAAGCGGCCGGCGGAGAACATGAGTCCGGCGAACTCCGATCCGGCGGAATCGCTCTGCGTGGCGGAGAAGAACGGACGCCGCCAAGGTGCATCGCCGAAGATCATGTCCGACGGGAGGGCGAAGGAGGGTATGCTCCTCCCGACTCTGAAGACACCTCACACAACAAAGTAACCTAATCGCTGTGTGGGTCCTGAATCGCCGTGGCTGTGTGTTCCCGTGTTTTAAACAGAGAGAAGGAAATGTCAAAAGTTAATAAGATCTAACGAGATGACTATTCAATCTCTTCGGGCCAGGTGGGTGATCTGATCTGTTGCTCCGATGCCCGTTGTCGGCCATCGCTGTCTGACCGCTTTTGAGTTTGACCAGGTCGCCGTGTCCCTTTCATAAAGTCTCCGTGTCGCATGACGTCCAGTATCCGGACACTCTGCTCGGTGTTTGAGTTTAAATGCCCCCGTTCAAATGGTAAGGCTGCCATGACAACCTTCAATCAAGACGACATTTGAGTGACGTCAATCGTCTGTTGGTACCCCATCTCCCTGAAGGAGACAGGCAGCGTAAGGTTTTTAGGAACTGTTGGGGGTCAGTGAGGAATGTCCTTATAAGTGTCGTTATGGGTGTTGCCCCCCAGGCACAGCTGTAAACCCCAGGTGACCTCCTGTTTCGACGCTGTGGTGGTAGAAGTATTGTCCTGAAAACATGTGTCCAAATCAAGGTAACACGTACTTTTATCAGATATAAAGTATTCTCCATTTGGCAGGTCAAACTGCCAAATATTTCCCTATTATTGCCTTAATACCATTAAATTCCTCTTAATGTAAACCGACAATGATAGGCCACTGTCCAGGTTTGGGTTTGGGTGGTGGAAAGCTGTTGGTTTCCCTCGTGTCCAGTTCGACTGTCTCTGTTTGCTGTGAGGGACATGGGTATAGTCAACTGACAGGTCACAGGATGGATGTTGTTGCTAATTTTTTATAAGTGTGTGTTTTGACATTTCCCCTTCTTTGAGATAACTGCAAGAGCGTTTGTTTTAACCTCAGGGAGGTTTCCTGATTACCGTAATGAGCAGCCTCTAATACCTTTACTCCTCTGCTCCCTCTCCCTCCTCCTCCTACATCTTACTCCTTCCTCCCCCATCTTCCTCCTCCCCCTCTCCTCCTCCTCCTGCCTCCTCCTCCTCTCCTCCCCCCCTCCTCCTCCTCTTCCTCCTCCTCCTCCTCGTCGTCCCTCCGCAGAGCTCCTGGAGAAGGAGGTGAGTCGTCAGGCACCTGGTGATCTGGAGCCGACTGCGCCGCGAGTGAGAGAAACATACGGCGTTGAGGTCCATACTCTGCAAAGCAGGTAGCCGCCTTACAGAGACACACAGCACACACTACACACACAACATCACACACACACACACACACACACACACACATCACACACACACAACACAACACACCACACACACACATTCAGACTTCTTTTCCTTCTTTCGTACTCAAGACCATTCAGACGTGTGTGTGGTGTGTGTGTTGTGATGTGTGTGTTCTGTGTATGTGTGTGTGCGTTCCTGTGAAGCCCAGCCTCCAGGTGTTTCGGCGCCCGGTCTCTGAGATCACCCCCCACTCCATCCGCCGTGCCTGCGAGAGGCGCTCACCTGGCGCCGGAACGCCAACTGTCAAGCGATGCCGTGACGTCCCGTGCAGGAGGCTGGACTGAGGATAAGGTTGACACACACACACACAACACACACACACACATCCACACAGCACACAACACACACACACACACACACACACACACACACAGAGACACAGAGACACACAGAGACACACACACACACTCAGAGAGACACACACACACACACACACATTCAGAGAGACACACACACACACACACACACTCAGAGAGACGCACACACACACACACACACACAACACACACACACACACTCAGAGAGACACACACACACACACACAAGAGGAGACACACACACACACTACCTCTAGAGAGGACCAACACAACACACACACACTCAGATGAGACACAGCCACGACACACACTTCAGAGAGACCACACACAACACACACACTCAAGAGACACACAGCACACACACTCAGAGACAACACAGCGGGAGCGAGCGAGCGATCACTCATGAGAGACACCACACACACACACCACTACCGCAGAGAGACACACACACACACACAACACGCAGGAGAGACCACACACCACACACACTCAGAGAGACACACCACACACAGCACACTCAGAGAGACACACACACACACACTCAGAAGACACACACACACACACACTCAGAGAGACACACACTAACACACACCACGACACACGCAAGAGAAGACACAACACTCAGAGAGACACAACGCCCAAAAGAGACACACACACACACACACTCAGAGAGGACACACATCAACATTCAAAAGAACCCACACCACTCTGCAGACTTGGTGGTTTGGGGACCCAAGAAACAGACCCTGGTGGTCTGATGAGCAGCAGGTCCTATTGGGCGGGCCGGGTGCGCTGCCCCCGCCCGTCACTGGCCCTCGGGGCTGATGAAAGGCGGTTCACACTTGATGTCTCGACGCAGACGGTGCCTAACCGCCTGGGTCCGGGGGTGACGAGCGGTGTTCTCTGGGCTTCCGCAGTGGGCGTCCTTCACGCGCTTCCAGACCAAATGAGCGTCTCAGAAGATCGTTCCCGGCGTCGTTGGCCAATCAGCTCGTCCTTCCTAGGCAGCTGTCTAGTTCCAGACGTTGGGCTTCGGGTGAGCGCTTTCAAGGCAAATCCAGGCCTTCATCCCAGAGACCTTCTACAAGATCAAAGGTACACACCACACACATCTACACACACACCACACACACACACACACAACACACTAACACAACACACACACACACACACACACACACACAACACATCACACAGTGCTTGCAAAACCGCTGAAACAGACTCAGCGTTTTTGAAAAGTTCAAAATCTTCCACTATGTCAATTAGAAAAATACATTTATGGGTTGTGTTTGATTTTGGTGGGCTTCACTTACTTGCTGCATGTTTAACCATGGATGACAACACTTATATCATCATCTCTAAATCGGCTATGTCAAATATATTGCAACACAGAATATAAGAAACATCGAAGGTGATCCCATCAGTCTGTATGTCCAAAATGGCCCTGAAGTCAGGACAGGATTGGCTTCTCAGCCGTCGTCGCACCAGCGAACGTAAAGCCGATCAGACCTTAACCATACGCAGCGACGTAGCTAGTTTCATAATAAAGGTGCTCTAACTAAAAATGTTGGTTGCCCACCAACCATAGACTTAAAGTTTAACGTTACTAGT
>OLKM01004790.1:2500-20060 GCA_900291075.1 Melanogrammus aeglefinus | reverse complement strand
ATGGCCGACCAATTCCCTACTGTCCTGTAGGAATTTTTAAAAGGAAAACACAAAGTCAAAAACAACCTTTTTTATAAAAATCGATATTGAATCGATCTCTATTATTATATTTTCAAGTGGCAGATATTATTTCAGGTTTTGTTACATAAAACAACGTCTCTAGTGCCTGAAGGTCGAAGATGAAGGCATATCAGCAACTTTTATTGAAATCATCAAGGGTTTAATGCAATTTATTTATTAATTAATTACTGCATCTTTAGTGTTGTCTTGATAGAAGAAAAATTATTGTCAGTTGTGGATTGTTTCTGACAAAACATAAGCAGGGTTCAGAGCCCGGGAGCTGACATTGGAGTTATTTATTTTGAAGCGACGCGTGTGTGTTTAATTACTCGCACGCGTGCTTAAGTAAGGCTGACATGTTAAGTATTCTGCACTTTGGCATGCCATCCACAGTTTTCCTATGGACGCCTAACCCTCCACACACCACAACGGTGTGTTGAACAGATCAGAACACAGATCTGTTGAATAGATCAGAACAAAAGATCAGAGCACAACAGATCAGACCATCAGATCAGAACTTCAGATCAGAACATCAAACCACCCCCAAAGTCCTGAGGTTCTCCGCAAGTTGACAAACTACTACAACAACAATGCCACTCATTATTACTTTAAGCGACACAGAAGCATCTCTCCCAAACATGAACCCAAAAACAAAACTGGATTAAACCAAAACAGGCGGGATCAATGTTTCCTTCACTCAATGGACATAGAGGGTCTTAAGTGAATGAGAGGAGTTTCTGTTGAGATTTTGAGGAGGTCTCGTTTAATTCAGAAAAAACAAGAGCAGAATTTATTTGCTAGGTGAATGCATAGTGCGCTTATCGCATATCGTTTTTACCAGTCAGGCGCTGTCTGCATCAATGAAATAGCATACCAAGGGGGTGCGTTAAGCCTACACAAGCTTTAGTAATAGCTGTGCATGCGTCTATCTTTAAGCGCATACGCGGTTTTTAAGAAGTAAATAATACTCACCTCTCTGGGCTCCGTAGTAGTTTCCCAGCCTCTTGAGCACAATTTAAGCACCTGAACAACCAAACCATGAACAAAGTCACCAGAATGTATTCATGTATCCATCAAACCCTCTACAACTGTGCCCTTTGAATCGTCTTGAGAGTGTGAGACAACAAGTCGAATACAAAGCACGAGTATCAGTATCTCAGAGTCTGCCCTGAACTATCAATTCCTCTTGGTCTGTCTTTCCATTCAGCTACTACCTCCTTCATCACATGTTTTTTCATCATTCTGCTACAGCCCTGCAGAGGACCTTATATGATTAAAGAAATTAGAATAATTGCCATATTTGTAGCCGTAATTTAATAGCGAGTGTTTGGAAGGGTTTTTGAAAAGACTTAATAATTCCAAAGCAAAACACCATTGATGCACATTAGTGCAACCATTTTCAATGAAGTGAAAACGTCCAAAGCAGCATCAATGTTATTGTCTTTATCATATTTTTTGAAATGTGCAAAACTGCTCTGCACCTGACCCCTTACCTGTCTGACTACCAGTCTGTTGACTGACCCCCTTACCTGTCAGATACCTGTCTGTGGCCCGACCCCTCACCTGTCTGTGAATGAACCCTCCCCTGCCCCACCAGCTGTCTGTGTAAGACCCCTCAGCTGTCAGACTACCGTTCTGTGACTGACCGCTCACCTGTCAGACTACCTGTCTGTGATTGACCCCTCACCTGTCTGACTACCAACCCCCACAACGAGCCACCTCAGTCCACACTGCCAAAATGTTGCTTAACAACTGCTGTGAGTTAGCTTCCCGCCCCGTCGTCTTGTCCCTGACTTGCCTGCCTTTATATATTCTTTGTGTCTTCAGTAAACCCCTCATGTATCTACGTACATTCTGTGTCCGTGTTCTCTTTGTAGTGCATTGGGCTCCCCTCTACCCCAGAATGTTAACCGTTTGTGTCTGCCAGTCACTCCATCGCAGCAGGTGTTGTGTTTCTGTCGGTGATGCAGTGTGTGCTGACCAGGGAAGACGTGGTCCAGGTACCAGGCCAGCACGGCGTACAGCAGCGTGTCCAGGCTCATCATTCCTATGGAGGACAGGAAGGAGAACTCGTCCCCCTCCAGGGGGCTGGTGCCCATGTTGTCCCACTGCAGGCCCAGGCCCTGCTCCTCATTAGCGGGACAGGTACTCTGTGGCCCAGGCCAAACGCACCTGGGACCAGAAGGCTCTGTCGGAACACACACAGTGAGGAGGGTTAGAGCAGGTTTATAGAGAAGGAAACCCGGAGGGATCAAAAGAGCTGTGAAAACTACTGCTACCCCAACAGGCTAATGCTAGTGCATAGCATTAACCTGGCATTAACAGTAACTAACAGTTACTAAGTAGCAGACAAGTAGGCTATGAGTATCGCAATTTATATAATATGTTATGAGTGACCAAGCTAATCGTAAATATCCAACCTTAATAATGTCCAGTTTTGGATGAGGCTTTTTTTGATATAAATACATCTTCAGATTCACGAAAATAAATGTATTACTTTGACCAGGACTTGGCCATCCACTTTACCATACACTGACCTGCCTTGTAAAGATGGATTCCCAGTTTCCTTGGCCGCTCAATTTTAAAAACACCAGCAAACCATGTATTGTTTCCCACACACTGGCCATACACTACATCTATATCTTCCCAACAGACGTGCTGAGGACATCCCTTTTTAATTTAGATTTCATGTTTCTGTTCAATTCTAGCAATCTTGACTTTCATTGTTCCTGTTATATGATTTCCTGTTAAGCACTATATAATTATATATTAACGATATATACTTTATACAGTATGTTCCTGTTAAGCTCTTGCTGTTTGCTCAAAAATGATCGGACCTCAAGTCCATCCCAGCTTGTTGTTTCCCCACTCCATCAGGGGTTCATCTGGGGCCGAGACCCCCTGGCCCGGACACCTACCACCAGGACCTTCATGTCGCGGGTGACCTGGTCCTGCCAGGCAATGCAGAGCAGGTGGGGCAGGTAAAGGGCCAGGTGGAGCACGCCGCTGCACGCCGCCGCCACGTTGGCCTGGTTGAAGAACACGCTCAACAGGAAGCACTGCGCCAGGGTGGCCGTGGAGAAGCTCAGCAGGAAGAGGAAGACGATCAGGGGGTCGCTGTAGTGCAGCACCCGGCCTCCCTGGGGAACAGGGTGGAGGTACGCCGAGGGTTATAGGAGCAGGGTGGGGGTAGGGTGAGGGTTATAGGAGCAGGGTGGAGGTAGGGTGAGGGTTATAGGAGCAGGGTGGAGGTAGGGTGAGGGTTATAGGAGCAGGGTGGAGGTAGGGTGAGGGTTATAGGAGCAGGGTGGGGGTAGGGTGAGGGTTATAGGAGCAGGGTGGGGGTAGGGTGAGGGGCATGGGTGCGGGAGAGGGAGCATCAGGGACATACAGCGCTGACAATGTTTAATAGTAAAACATGGTGTTGCTTTTCATTCGATGCCGGACTTAGGAAGTGCTCATGTTCGTTTACCGCATCGACCACTGCTGCCCATAAGTACGGCAACATGGGGAGACGCTCACTAAGTCGTAGCAAGACTTATTCCTAACTCTTAAGCGGACGGATTTAGCGTCAACACTACACTTGCAAAGGAAAACCAAACCTCCTGTTTAAGCTGGCCCCACCCACCGTCAAGATTTAGAACATGCGTTCTCTCCAACTTCTGCTAGACACTTTTGTCAAAGGCACACCTCATGCCATCTACTATGACTCACGTACCTGCTTCTATTGACAGTCCTGTGCATACAAGGCATAAAATCTTAATATATACATAAAATATGCAAAAAAAATAGAAGAAGGTTTATCTGAAATGGTGTGCACACAAGACAGAACGCTGTGTGAGCTCCAGAAGGCTCCACCAGGGGTCCTCAGAGCAGCGTTACAGCCTGAGAGGGGGTCTGGTACGAGGCTGATCATTGAACCCGGGACCTGCTTGATGTCATGCAATCACAATGTGCCTTAATGCATTAATGTGTCCTGATAACCAACTCACACGACCCTATCAGTACTGTTGTAGATTGAACCAGGAAGAGCTATAATAATTGACTAGCATCGGTGCGCTGCACAAGTTGAAATAATATATGCAAACTAAGGACGTGATGGTTATTTAGCAATCCCACAGCGATCAGAGTTAAAGGAAAATAAAGGCCTTTTGATGAAGTTGTTTCAGATGAAATGTGGTGAAGTTGGTTACAGTGCTATGGATTGATCCTGCTCCAAACTTTATTGAATTAAGTTAGAATGTTTTAAAAACATAGGATAAGAAGTAAAAATGCATGAATTGTTACTCGCAGTGTTTGGGAACAATGTAGCGTCAATCAAGTGATTTGGCCTTGAAGGAAACGCACATAGCTCCATGGCAAACAAGGGTTAGTATATAGCTTGGTAGCTTCAACAGGGTTAGTGGGCATATATAGCTCCATAGCTAACAAGGGTTAGTGGACATATATAGCTCCATAGCTAACAAGGGTTAGTGGACATATATAGCTCCATAGCTAACAAGGGTTAGTGGACATATATAGCTCCATAGCTAACAAGGGTTAGTGGACATATATAGCTCGGTAGCTATAACAAGGGTTACTGGGCCAAGATTAAATAAGATGAGAACTAATATTCCACAGGGCAACCGTTCATTCAACCATTCAGGTTGGATCCCCAGGGTTTGGCATCCCCAGGGTTTGGGATCCCCAGGGTTTGGGATCCCCAGGGTTTGGGATCCACAGGGTTTGGGATCCACAGGGTTTGGTCTCCACAGGGTTTGGGATCCCCAGGGTTTGGGATCCCCAGGGTTTGGGATCCACAGGGTTTGGGATCCCCAGGGTTTGGGATCCCCAGGGTTTGGGATCCCCAGGGTTTGGGATCCACAGGGTTTGGTCTCCACAGGGTTTGGGATCCCCAGGGTTTGGGATCCCCAGGGTTTGGGATCCACAGGGGTTTGGGATCCCCAGGGTTTGGGATCCCCAGGGTTTGGGATCCCCAGGGTTTGGGATCCCCAGGGTTTGGGATCCCCAGGGTTTGGGATCCACAGGGTTTGGGATCCCCAGGGTTTGGGATCCACAGGGTTTGGTCTCCACAGGGGTTTGGGATCCCCAGGGTTTGGGATCCCCAGGGTTTGGGATCCTCAGGGTTTGGGATCCCCAGGGTTTGGGATCCCCAGGGTTTGGGATCCCCAGGGTTTGGGATCCCCAGGGTTTGGGATCCACAGGGTTTGGGATCCCCAGGGTTTGGGATCCACAGGGTTTGGGATCCCCAGGGTTTGGGATCCACAGGGTTTGGGATCCCCAGGGTTTTAATGTTGAACGGGGCTCATTCAATCAGTGCTGAGACATTGTGGGCTGTTCTTTAGTATGTTTTTCATGCTTTGTGTATAGCAAGTGTAAATCAAACATAGGAGACTACAAGTTGTTGACCTTAGATGGTTAGCACTCAGGTTGAGCCAATGAGGGATTGCTTCTTCAAAATAATCAATTGTTGGATTATGAAGATTGTGATGATGATGAAGATGATGATGACTATGATGACAGTGTTAGTTGCGGTGATGTTATTGTCATCATAGTCACCCCCCCCCCCCCCCCCTCACCATGATGACGGCGGTGAGGAGGGCGGTGCTGGTCGTCATGGTGAGGAAGCCGTCGATGAACCAGGTGCACCAGATGACCCCGTTGGTGACCCCGGCCGCCTTCAGGGTCTCCTTGAGGCGCAGCTCCTTCTCCAGCACGATGCTCTTCACCGTCATGGAGACGGAGAACACCCAGGCCAGCACCGCCAGCACGGGGAAGCAGCGGCTCAGAGTCAGCATGAACCTGGAGGCAGAGGAGGCTCAGAGTCAGAGGAGGCGCAGAGTCAGAGGAGGCTCAGAGTCAGAGGAGGCTCAGAGGCAGAGGAGGAGCAGAGTCAGAGGAGGCTCAGAGTCAGAGGAGGCTCAGAGTCAGAGGAGGCTCAGAGTCAGAGGAGGCTCAGAGTCAGAGGAGGCTCAGAGTCAGAGGAGGAGCAGAGTCAGAGGAGGCTGAGAGGCAGAGGAGGCTCAGAGTCAGAGGAGGCTCAGAGTCAGAGGAGGCTCAGAGTCAGAGGAGGCTCAGAGGCAGAGGAGGCTCAGAGTCAGAGGAGGCTCAGAGTCAGAGGAGGCTCAGAGTCAGAGGAGGCTCAGAGTCAGAGGAGGCTCAGAGTCAGAGGAGGCTCAGAGTCAGAGGAGGCTCAGAGTCAGAGGAGGCTCAGAGTCAGAGGAGGCTCAGAGTCAGAGGAGGCTCAGAGGCAGAGGAGGCTCAGAGGCAGAGGAGGCTCAGAGTCAGAGGAGGCTCAGAGTCAGAGGAGGCTCAGAGGCAGAGGAGGCTCAGAGTCAGAGGAGGCTGAGAGGCAGAGGAGGCTCAGAGTCAGAGGAGGCTCAGAGTCAGAGGAGGCTCAGAGTCAGAGGAGGCTCAGAGTCAGAGGAGGCTGAGAGGCAGAGGAGCCTCAGAGTCAGAGGAGGCTCAGAGTCAGAGGAGGCTCAGAGTCAGAGGAGGCTCAGAGGCAGAGGAGGCTCAGAGTCAGAGGAGGCTCAGAGTCAGAGGAGGCGCAGAGTCAGAGGAGGCTCAGAGTCAGAGGAGGCGCAGAGGCAGAGGAGGCTCAGAGTCAGAGGAGGCTCAGAAGCAGAGGAGGCTGGAGGCCAAACACAGAGGAGGCTCAGCATGAGACTGGAGACCGAGGCCAAATACGGATATGAATTCATGAGAGTCACATTTCAAAAAGCCTTTAACTTGACACCAATATATATAAGAATTCCTAATAGAGATATGCAGTCATCTTTACATATTTATGCAAAAATCATTCCCCCTGTTTATACTTTATACTCACTTATATGTGTGTGCGTGTATTTGTGTATTTGTCTGTCTGTCTGTCTGTCTGTCTGTCTGTCTGTCTGTCTGTCTGTCTGTCTGTCTGTCTGTCTGTCTGTCTGTCTGTCTGTCTGTCTGTCTGTCTGTCTGTCTGTCTGTCTGTGTGTGTGTGTGTGTGTGTGTGTGTGTGTGTGTGTGTGTGTGTGTGTGTGTGTGTGTGTGTGTGTGTGTGTGTGTGTGTGTGTGTGCGTGTCACTCACAGGTCGTCCACATAGCAGGGATAGGGCATCTGCTGCAGGTACACGCCCACGGGCCGCGCCCCGCCGGCGTGGGTGTGGATGACCCCGTGCTCGACGATGTCCTGGAGGTAGGCGAAGCCGCCCCAGACGTAGCGCAGGTCGTCCATGGGGTCCGCCCGGGGGCCCGGGTCCCAGTACCTGGGTCAGAACACGGTACTCATCAGCCGCTGCCCTCAGTCGGGGCGGGGTAGAGAGAGGGCCTCCCAACGTCGTGTCATTCCTTTGCACAAGTCATTTTTCTGTTGTTTTATTGTCTATGGACTCGAGTGCAATGTGTGTTTTGTATCCTTCTTTATTTAATTGGATTCATTCATATCATTTTTTAAATTGAAATTGAATTGTATTAAGCAATTATCAATTTGTCAAAATATTTTTGCCCCCGATTTACCAAACTGACGTTGATTAATCTGATTTAAAACTTAAACTAGCAGTCATTATTTTTTATTCTGACCTGTCTTTGACCTTATTGGTGCGTTCCACTGCGTCGATGTCCATGCGGATTTTGAACTTGACGTGAGGCGGGACCTTGCTGGTCCGGGAGTCCATGTCCAGGAAGACCAGGCCGGCCCAGAACTTGCCCTCCTCCAGCAGGTCCAGGGCCCGGCGGGTGACCGTCCCCTCGTCCGGCACGGCCACAAACTTATCCAGGATCAGACACTGAGGAGAGGGGGAGACGGAGGGGAGGGTCACCCACCACCAGGACCAAGCACATCACACATGTCCACGTCTCGTTATTTGAAGTGTGAAATTTGAATATCTTTACATTTGAAATGTAGATATCTTGAATAGAGCAGCGATTGTAACAGAAACAATTTGCTTTGATTAATAAAGTACTCTGAAATCTGAATAGATAATAACTATGCTATATAAAATAAATATTGAAACTAGCCATATGTATTATAATATATGCACATGAAATGACAGCATTCTTGCGCAAACATATGCGAAGGTAACTTTTTTGACCAAAACCTTTTCTATTCTCGAGCATAGTTTCAACACCTTTAGTTATGAAAATAATTGTCATAAGCACAGAGCTACCTACACACACATGGCTGGCTGTGGGGGGGCCCATGTGTGCATAGCTCTGCGCTCCAGCACACACAGCCCCCCAGTGGCTCTGAGAGCCAGCTTGCACCCCCCCACCCCCCCCTTTCACACTCCTGGCGTCCACCAGGGCAGGAAGGCCGTAGGAACCACCCCCCCCCCCCCCAACAGGGCGGTTCAGAGTGAGTTCAGCAGCCACACACTCATCTGCTGTGACCCCTCAGCAGTGGCCTCCCGTCCCCACAAAGCGTGTCTGATACTGCTATTCACGCTTGGCTAGTGTGCAAGCGGGACGGGCACCCGACACACACACACACACACACACACACACACACACACACACACACACACACACACACACACACACACACACACACACACACACACACACACACACACACACACACACACACACACCGCACCGCCGCTCACATGTCTGCGTGTCCGCGTCTGTTTTTATTTGTCCGCCCACTCACGCGCACACGCGCACACGCGCACACGCGCGCATCTTTGCTCCCGGGTGACACTCCCAGCGTCCGCTGCTCTCCCGGTGCATCTGATCCCACACAGGACAGGAGCACAGACCGTCAGTGAGGGGCTGGTACTAAGCGGGGGGCTGAATGGCGCTGAGGAATCCCCCCCCCCCCCCCCAGCACACTGGGGGGTTTTGTTTTCCCGCGCAGGCCTGCATGCCAGTGGCGCGCGGCTACGCAGCCATCGGCCCCGCCGGCCCTTGTGGTTCTTTGTTGCCGCCCCATAGAAGAGGGCGACGGGAGTGACAGCTGTAGCTAATCGGCCTCAATCGCTCCCGCTCTCTCCGTCACATTCAAGTGCTGTAAAAGCTTCGAGCCGCCGCGTAAAAACAAAACACCACACACACACACACACACACACACTCGCGAAAAGTACCAGCCCTCTGACCCAGCCAACCGTCCGCCCCTTCCCCCACCGGGCCTTCGCGTCGTTACGGGGGTTACGGGGGACGTGAATCTATCTGTCCCTTCCAATGTATTGGCTCGTGTCTGTGAGGGCCCTTGGGGAGAGGTGCGCCAGTGTTCAGGGCCCATACCCTCCACTCCATCAGCGCCAGACAAAAGAGGCCTTGACGGCTAGTTTGTTCCTCTTGCCTCCATCCCACCTGGGTGGAGGACAGAGAGCTGAAGGGGGGGGGGGGCAAATTGGGCAGCCCCGGGACAGCTATCTAAATAGCAGAAAGAAGGTATTGCAAAGTGTTTTGGCAACCGTCTTTCCCTTTTTTTGGGGGGGGGAATGTATTCAGGTTCAGCAGGGTGACAGGACGGGGACAGAGCGCTGCTGGATTACTGGCTGAATAGCCCCCGTCTCATGAGGGACCCAGATACCTGAGGGGGGACGCTGTTGGGCACATTCTGTTCCCACTGTCAGCCTCCCCAAGAGGAGGCCAACGCACTGGAGGAGCTCCAGGAGAAAACCAAAAGAAAATGAACAAAGTCTCGAATGAAACCAAGGTAATTGCTTCTCTCGGATTCCTTTCTTCGTTTTCTGGAAGGCCCACTCACATCGCCGTACTGGTTCAGCATGTGGACGACCCGGTCGGTGAGGTTGAAAACGTCCCTCCAGTCGAAGGGGGCCACGCGGCGGGGTCGGCCGCGGGCCGGCCCGTTGTACAGGAAGTCAAGGATGTGATGGGAGGAGAAGGGCGTGTCCTCCAGCGCTCGGTCGATGAAGCTCTTCACCTTAGGGTTACGGAGAGAGTCCTGTGTAAGAGCACAGGGGAGAGAGGCCATGAGGTCAAACACTAAGCGGTTTGTGTTTTTAATTGAACATGGATTTAGAGAGACCCTTGTTGTAGATTCAAGAGCTGCAGGAAGGGACCAGAACAGAGTTTAAGCCAGCAAGATGATTGAAACAAACAACCCTTCTCCCTTCTTTGTCTTTGAGAAGCGTTGCATTTCACACACTTGAGATTGATGATGGATCCCTCGACCAATCAGAGAAGAGATGCTCTGGTTAAACTGAAATGAGCCATGGGCTGGCTTAAATCGAAATAGTCCCATACAGAGGCAGTGTGAAGGCTCATCTGAGCTACAGCATCTTTAAAAAGGGACCAGAGAAGGAGCAATACTAGACACTGTGGGATAAACAAGTGGCAGAACTCCACGGCCACAGCAGGGAGCATTGACATTGTTAAAGTTAAGACCAACGGCATTGGCTTTGTAAAACAAGGGGTAGAGCTGGATATTATCACGATGATGTGAACAGTTAAGAGGATACAAATACATGATATTATCTTTTTTTCTTTCTTTTTTTCAATGTGATGTAGATATTAAATATACCAACGTCGGAAAACTGGGGACGCCGGCTGCTTGTCTGTAAATGTTTTCCCCTTAAATTGACAAACACATAGGTCACACAATCAAGCTAGCAGCAGTCCCAGCGGTGAAAATAGTAGTAATAGTAGAAGCTGTAGAATAAGTAGCTATTCTTATAAGTCAGGCTCCTGGGTTGTGTACATATTACTCCCTTTTATAAATGCTTGGTTTGTAACATTTCTCAACCCAGCATTCCATAAA
Organism: Melanogrammus aeglefinus; assembly: GCA_900291075.1. Lineage (NCBI taxonomy): Eukaryota > Metazoa > Chordata > Actinopteri > Gadiformes > Gadidae > Melanogrammus > Melanogrammus aeglefinus. The sequence continues at coordinate 9,295 of OLKM01004790.1, read as the reverse complement.
TGAAACTGTTTATTCATGCTGGACTTTCTCATGCCAGGTTTTGCCAACACAATAATAGATGTGGGACCCAACGACGTTCCACGTCCCAGTGGGATGGAGTACAGTCCCAGCTGATGAGAAACGGCCCGCGTGAATACGGTTCTACTTATCAACACAACGTACCCAGTTTGAGAGTAGACATACAAAATTGTTCAGGATAATTCAGCATTAACACTCTTATTTGCGACTATTGTTCCTGATTTAAATCCTTTAAGATTTGTCAGTGCATCAGCTTTCCACTCACCATTGTGTTAAGTTAATACATTTGTTTTCCAAACTGTTCATTAAGGACTGCACACTCTGTGAAATCCATATTAATGTCCAACTAAAGTACACAGGGTGGGAAGTTAACATGTAGATCTCCTATTAATTCCTGTTGACATTCACTCTTTCATGGCTGTGTGTGTGTGTGTGTGTGTGTGTGTGTGTGTGTGTGTGTGTGTGTGTGTGTGCGTGCGTGCGTGGTGCGTGCGTGCGTGCGTGCGTGCGTGCGTGCGTGCGTGTGCGTGGCGCTGCGTGCGTGCGTGGCGTGCGTGCGTGCGTGCGTGCGTGCGTGCGTGCGTGCGTGCGTGCGTGCGTGCGTGCGTGCGTGCGTGTGTGCGCGCGTGCCGCGTGCATGCGTGTGTGTGAGAGACAGAGTGAAAGAATGTGTGTGCGTGTTTGCGTGTGTGTGTGTGTGTGAGACAGAGTGAGAGTGTGTGTGTGTGTATGTGTGTGTGTGTGTGTGGTTGTGTGAGACAGAGTGAGTGTGTGTGTGTGTGTGTGTGTGTGTGTGTGTGTGTGTGTGTGTGTGTGTGTGTGTGTGTGTGTGTGTGTGTGTGTGTGTGTGTGCACGCATGTGTGCGTGCGTGCGTGCGTGCGTGCGTGCGTGCGTGCGTTACCCGCAGCATGGTGACCTGGACCCCCTCCTGGAAGAAGCTCCAGACCTGAGAAGCCACCTCCTCCCAGGCCCGGCCCATCCTCCTCAGCCGTCCCAGCTCCTCAAATGTGCTGTTGGCCTGTGTGTGTGTGTGTGTGTGTGTGTGTGTGTGTGTGTGTGTGTGTGTGTGTGTGTGTGTGTGTGTGTGTGTGTGTGTGTGTGTGTGTGTGTGTGTGTGTGTGTGTGTGTGTGTGTGTGTGTGTGTGTGTGTGTGTGTGTGTGTGTGTGTGTGTGTGTGTGTGTGTGTGTGTGTGTGTGTGTGTGTGTGTGTGTGTAGGGGTTATGGGGGTGGTTGCAGGGATATAAAATATACAGGGAATGAAAGATACAGTGAATTGTTTTTGAACAACAGAGACAGATTCACATGTTATTAATACTGGGGTATACACACACACACACACACACACACACACACACACACACACACACACACACACACACACACACAACACACACACACACACACACACACACACACACGCACAAGCACACACAAACGCACACAGAATCAAGAGCCCACACCTAGATACACAAACACACTGTCCCTCAGCCAAGTGTACAGAGTGAGAACAGTGTGACAGTGTCCCTATGCTACATACCATTCCCACATTAAGTCCCTGTGAGAACAGGCTTTGCAGAGACAACACACACACTCTCTCACGCCAAGAATTCCACAATACCTGTCCAGATAACCACGCTTTGAGCACCCAGCCAAATGCACCCAGTGACAAATCGTCAAATATTTACTGCACGCTTATTACTGGGAACACTGTGTGTGTGTCTGTGTCTGTGCATGTGTGTGTGTGTGTGTCTAGGTGTGTGTCTAGGTGTGTGAGTGTGAGTGTGCGTGAGTGTGTTTACTGGATGACAATAGGGAGAATGGTTGCCGGGGGTAGAGACAATAGTGTGTGTTCGTGAGCACATTCAGCCTGTCCAGTGAATCCCAGGTTCCCACAAGACACCACGCTCTTGTTTGTTTGTCTTGTGTTCTGTCTGTTTGTCTCTTTGTTTTTCAAACCAAAACAAATTTGTAGGTCAGTGGGCCACAAATGGTTTTTAGAACAAATGTTTATTTTGTATATGTTTGTGTGTTTCTTCATCTGTGTGCTTGAGTGTGTGTACACAAGTGTGTGTGTGTGTGTGTGTGTGTGTGTGTGTGTGTGTGTGTGTGTGTGTGTGTGTGTGTGTGTGTGTGTGTGTGTGTGTGTGTGTGTGTGTGTGTGTGTGTGTGTGTGTGTGTGTAATTGTGTGCATGCATGCGTAGGTGCGGTAGGCGTGTGCATGCGTGCCTGCCTGTGTGTGTACGTGCTCCAGACAGTACATTTTGGCTGTTCTATCCCAACAAAAACACACACGCACACACACACACACACACACACACACACACACACACACACACACACACACACACACACACACACACACACACACACACACACACACACACACACAGATTGTGAGCCAAGTTTAAATTGCCATTCACACTTTAAGAACCCCCCAGAATGCCCCCCCTGAGCCGGACAGACAGCCAGACAGACAGACAGGCAGCGGCTCACATTGTGGATGATGTCTGCGGTGGCGGGGCAGTCGGGGGAGTACAGGATGCGTCCCATCAGCATGGGCTTCAGGGAGCTCCACACTATCCTGGTGACGGGGTCCGACTCCAGCTCCTGCATCATGTCATTACAGAACGGAGCTGGAGGGGGGGGGCAAGGTGTGAACTAACAGACCACTCAACGTTTTATAAAACTAGGCACACCTTAAGCACAATGTTGTTGTTCTCCAATAGTGAAATTATGATATCTGCAAGATGCCTCTCTCTCTCTCTCTCTCTCTCTCTCTCTCTCTCTCTCTCTCTCTCTCTCTCTCTCTCTCTCTCTCTCTCTCTCTCTCTCTCTCTCTCTGGGGTTTGGTTCTCCTTTAGGGGCGGGGTCAGGGGGTTGGTCCTCCTTTAGGGGCGGGGTCAGGGGGTTTGTTCTCCTTTAGGGGCGGGGTCAGGGGGTTAGGTCCTCCTTTAGGGGCGGGGTCAGGGGGGTTGGTCCTCCTTTAGGGGCGGGGTCAGGGGGTTAGGTCCTCCTTTAGGGGCGGGGTCAGGGGGTGTTGGTTCTCCTTTTAGGGGCGGGGTCAGGGGGGTTTGGTCCTCCTTTAGGGGCGGGGTCAGGGGGGTTTGGTCCTCCTTTTAGGGCGGGGTCAGGGGGTTTAGGTCCTCCTTTAGGGGCGGGGTCAGGGGGGTTGGGTTCTCCTTTAGGGGCGGGGTCAGGGGGTTAGGTCCTCCCTTTAGGGGCGGGGTCAGGGTGTTTTGGTTCTCCTTTAGGGGCGGGGTCAGGGGGGTTTGGTCCTCCTTTAGGGGCGGGGTCAGGGGGGGTTGGTTCTCCTTTAGGGGCGGGGTCAGGGGGGTTTGGTCCTCCTTTAGGGGCGGGGTCAGGGGGTTAGGTCCTCCTTTAGGGGCGGGGTCAGGGGGGTTTGGTCCTCCTTTAGGGGCGGGGTCAGGGGGGTTGGTTCTCCTTTAGGGGCGGGGTCAGGGGGTTTGGTCCTCCTTTAGGGGCGGGGTCAGGGGGGGTTTGGTTCTCCTTTAGGGGCGGGGTCAGGGGGTTAGGTCCTCCTTTAGGGCGCGGGGTCAGGGGGTTAGGTCCTCCTTTAGGGGCGGAGTCAGGGGGGTTTGGTCCTCTTTAGGGGCGGGGTCAGGGGGGTTTGGTTCTCCTTTAGGGGCGGGGTCAGGGGGTTTGGTCCTCCTTTAGGGGCGGGGTCAGGGGGGGTTTGGGTTCTCCTTTGAGGGCGGGGTCAGGGGGGTTTGGTTCTCCTTTAGGGGCGGGGTCAGGGGGTTAGGTCCTCCTTTAGGGGCGGGGTCAGGGGGTTGGTCCTCCTTTAGGGGCGGGGTCAGGGGGTTAGGTCCTCCTTTAGGGGCGGGGTCAGGGGGGTTGGTCCTCCTTTAGGGGGCGGGTCGTCAGGGGGTCAGGGGGTTAGGTCCTCCTTTAGGGGCGGGGTCAGGGGGGTTGGTCCTCCTTTAGGGGCGGGGTCAGGGGGTTAGGTCCTCCTTTAGGGGCGGGGTCAGGGGGTCACCCAGGACTCACTGGTGCTGGGGTCATAGGCGTAGTGGGCGTGGCTCCTGGAGCTGTTGATGCCCATGAAGGCCTTGTAGTTGTTGTCCTCGTACCAGTTGAAGGAGGTGACCCGCCGCAAAGGCCCCCTCGCTGTAAGGCCGCACACCAGGCCCGGAGGCGGCCGACATTCAGGCCCCCGGAAGGACAGGGGCCCGTCCCGGCGAGCAGGCGCCGGCGGCCACCGCCCGGACCAGGTCCCTGGAGCTGTCCCTGTCCCACAGCTGGAGAGAGGAGGGGCGTGGGCGGGGCTCAGTGTGTGCCTGATGCCAAACACCTATAACATGCAATAGCTCACAGTCAAAAAGCTGATAATTGATACGAGATTTGACACTCTATAATAATATTATTTAATATTCGTTAATGAGCATTTAATATCTCTCACCCTCAACTAGAAAAATCTTGCAGTTCTGTTTGTTGCCCGCTCTATTTTTAATATTGATTATAGGAATGTTATTGTCATCTGATACCAACCACACACTCAAGATGAACTAATTCTCTTATTTAACATCACTCCACTACACAGCAAGTCATACTGGAACCCCTCCGGGGCGACAGGGGAGAGAGATGAGAGGGAGAGACCACCCGAGTCCTCTGTGCCTAGACACTCGACCCAGACGGGGTCGGTCTCTGGACCAGCAAGATGGTCCCGTACAAAGACCTCTCTGAGTCAGAACCTCAGAGACACACCGGCACAGCGACACAACACACACACCACACACACAGATCAACCCATAGTGAAAACAAACACCGAACGACACACCGCACGACACACACTCACATCAACGTACAAACTTAACACACAGACCAGAACACACATACACACACTGCACATTGCACCACATACACGTGTGTGTGCATGCAAACACTAATACATGCCGACACGCAGTCGCGTCTCTCACACACAACCAAAGAAATGTCATTCCTCCTGGAACCTGAAGCCATTTTTAGAAGCTTTTTTTAATATCTCAGAAGCAGAAGAGGCCGGCCCCTTGTTTTGATGCCCTGACCTCGTCCTCAACGCCACCAGCGTGATGCATGTGTTTTTCCGAGGGGAGACGGCTCACCGTTCCATCCACGTTTCCTAGCCGCACTTCCCCTCCGGACCCGCTGTCTGTGTTTGCGTAAAACGCTGAGGACGGGAGGAAGCGAGCGCTTCCTGAGGAGCTAAGAATACCAGCTGCTCACTTTGAGAGACTTTAGGATCCAAAAGGGAACCAAATATACCTCTTGTAGTTTTCCAGGCAGTGTGGAGAAAACCCTGGCCCAGAAATGTACGTCAATGCCGTCGTAGTGACGGTCCAGCACACGGGGAAGCTGTGGAAGAATAACGGGTTTAAATCACAAGATAGATTTCTTAACATTTAAAGGATATCTATGAATGATTAAAAGTTTACCATATTCCTTATCATTCATATTTCATACTTCTTCTGTGCCATCTACATTAGTCACCCATGTGCTGCTTAAGCAGAATAAACTAGGCCAGATTTGTTAACTGCACACGTCATTTGTGTTCAGTAGGACATTTTCCTAATTGTTTTGTCCCCCACCCTAAAGGTTAACGGTTAAGCCTATATCAGGGTTCAGAATTACTTCTTGGCAAACAATGAACTCACTAACAGGACCAGGGTATCCTTAAGCCTTAAGTCATAAATACCAGCCAGTGCTAGACGTGTGTGTGTGTGTGTGTGTGTGTGTGTGTGTGTGTGTGTGTGTGTGTGTGTGTGTGTGTGTGTTTGTGTGTGTGTGTGTAGTGCGTGTGTGTGTGTGTGTGTGCGCGTGCGTGTGTGTGTGTGGCGGCTGTTAGGTGATACTGTAGATCTGCTTGGTTTTTGTGACTCCCTTTTGAGAAAAAGATCGATCACGGCAGTGCAGGAATTTGAGTACTAAAAGTGGCAGTTGTCAAAGATTTTAATCGCAAAAAATAGTCTTAAATAATTTATTGCGCATTCCGGTTTCACAGAGGGGATGAGCTATGGCCCAGGGATGAAAGTCCTTGCAGTTTGCAGGGCATTATGTTATTTTTACAAACTGGTTGTCGGAGTAGCAACACTGTATGCTCCTTCTTGGAAAAATTAACTTTGGCGTCAAAGATGTTGTTCCAAGAGAACCAAAACAGAAAGTCTTTTGAGATTGCCACTTTTGAAACAAAACTGTGAATTGAAAATACCCCTACAAAATTTAATTTCAACTTGGATTAAATTTGTGGCCATGATTTTTACTGCACCGTTCATCTCCCTGCCAACAGCGTGGAGATGGAACTGTCAAATGTCAAACCAAAAGACAAGGATCTCTGGGGGCACTCATGGAATTCAAGCTCAATGAATGCGAACAGAACGTGGTTCAGACAGCTATAGCCACGTTTACGTTTGTTTAATGACCAGATGATGATGTCACTCGAGCGTGTTTGGAACTGATGTTACGGTTTGCTATTAGTGTTTGGTTACTCTAGAAAGAAGGAAAAGACAAAGAGCTATTCACCCTCCTGCGGCCTACTTTAAAGTAAACAAGAGTCAGTTTCTGGTTCAATAAGGCCAACACTATCATTGCCTAAATCTCTTACACAAATTTATCTTGGCGCCAGTCGAGTTTTTGTTTATATATTTCTTATTTCCTTTAGTAAATTATATTTGCTAGAACCTCAAATGTTGAAACTTGGATGCTTTTGTTCATTTGTGCTACACGAGGCAAGTTTCAAAAAACAAACCCCGCCATCCTTAGTTGCAGCAACGCAAGGAT